>MU735657.1:133071-186338 GCA_026770625.1 Nicotiana glauca
AACCCGGTCCCCCCCCCCCCCCCCCAATAAACTAAACGACGTCATTTGCTCCCATTTGATCTCAACCGTTGAGGTTAGAAGATCTAACTGACAGGAATTGAGGGTTACTAAGTATTTAATTTTCTAAATGGACCCTACCCCCCTTAGAACCCCCTACCCCCTCGTCTCTCTCAACTCTCACTAGACCAACCTTAACCCTGCCTTCCACCGCCGCCTGCTGCCCGCCGGAAATCGCTTATGGCGGCGGGCGGCATCCAATGACCCCCAAATTCACACCAGAGCTCCCTCTCCCTTCCCTCATCATCAATCCACCCTTAGTTTCCCTCGAATCCAACCGGAAACCTCCAAAAACCCTAGGGCACTGCCAGGGATCCCTCTGCCGTGTCCGGCGGCACCACGCCCTTTCACCGCCAAATTAACACCACAGCACCACCACAACCCCCTCTTCCCTAATCAATGGTTGTTTTCCTTCGAATGTGGCTCAGTCTTCTCAAATGTTAGATCATAGTGTGAACCCTAAGTTCCCAACACCCAAATTTGCGAGTATTCTGTCGAAGATTTGAGGCCGATATTAACCCTATTAGTCTGTGTTCGTTTGAAAACACACATTTATGGTTCATTTTAGCAAAAAATTTAAGGTTGAGCTCAATTTCAAGATTGGTCTGTTGGCGTAGGTAATTTCCTTTTCCTCCACTTTGATTATTTAATTTCCATTCTTTTGTTCCGTTCTCATTCTTCTTCTACCTTTTTGTCTTTCAGTTTCTGATTTTGTTTCCCATTGTTTTTCTTTTTTTTTTGTTTTCCTTCACACTGTCTATTTGCGTGACAATTTGCAACATGTTTAAAGATTCTTTCGTTTTGGTGCTAAGTCTGAAATAGTGGAACTTTTGTTTGGGCCTGAGTCCCTTTTTTAACTTTTAAGAAAATTCTGTAGGTTGTTAACTCCGAAATTTTCTGGGTAAACTCTTGATCTAAATTGAGAGATTGAAAGCCCAAATGAGAGTTGAAGCGGGTTTCCAATAGACCCACAAAATTAGGTCAACTTAACCCATTTGCCTGCCTAGCCCATATTTAATTAAATAGGGGTTCAGGGATAATTTGGGTATTTTAGGTAAAGGAATCTTTGGGTAACTGATCAGGAAGCTTATAAGAAGCTGGGGTGGGGACTCGACAGGAAAATATGATAGTTTAAATAGGGTTACCTAAGCTAAAATTGAAATTAAAAGGAGCAAAATGCAAAACTGATTCTTTAATTGTTACCCTATTGCCTTGCCTATAAAGGCACCTTATTCTTGCCTTTCAAGGCAGATCCAAGTGACCTAAGAGATTTAAGAGCTGAAAATCCAAAAAAAAAAATACAAAAAGCTGTATAAATTTACTGTTTCATAAATTTCAAGAGCTAAAAAAATCAGAAAATCAAAAATGACTGAAGAATTTTATGAAAATAACTCTGTTCCACTGAGTTCTTTTGATGTTTTCTAAAGCATTTCTAGTATTGAAGCAATTTATCATTAGCTTATAACAATATGGTTTGAATCCAAGTTTGGTTTGAGGTTTGTTGGTTCATTGAGACTGGAATTATTGTTTGGGTCTTTTATCTCATCTGTTAGGTTTTAAACTGGTCTGCTGGTCCATTTTCTGGGTGCTGTGTATTATTGTTGTTGCTGTTTACTGCGATTACCTCTTTTCCTTTTGTAATCTCCAGGTGCACAATCCAAACTTATCATGGTATTGAGCATTGATTAGCATATGTGAAGATCTGGAAATGCAAGTTGAGGTTTGAATGGAAATCTTAATTTTGATATAACCATTGTCAGTTCCTATTTATGTGATTAAATGCTTCAGTTTCCATTTCTGGTTTGTGTTGAGTTTTGGTTCATATTAGTAATCTAGGGTATTTTGGTTGTTCAGATTTAGTGCATAATTTCTGAACATTGGGGTTGTAATATTGTTGGAACTCTAGTTAAACGAGCGGACTGTTAACTAGCAAATTAATTGGTTGAAATATTTGGTTTTAAGTTCATTGTCAGGGATGTTAGATACATGTTGACGCATATTGGAAGATTGGTCTTGCTTGTTCAATCACCAGGTGTCCCTTTTGAAAAAGCTTTGAAAGGCTTTTGAGAGGCTTTTTTAAGAGTTTTCCTTTTAGTGAAAGTTGAACTGATTTTGATCTTTGAAAGGCTTCACGTTAGGCTATGTTAAATGCTAGTTGAATGTTAATGAAATCATATGATCTAATTTCGAGATTATTTTTGGACATTCCTGATATTCGTTTTTCCGTTGAAAGTTAATACGAAATGGTTATAGTTTTCTTTTGAAATCAATTATGGAAATCAGAGTAGCGTGAATACAGGATGATCACTTAATTTTGAGTTTTTTTTATTAGTTATTCTTTCCTCCAAAGTAATTAAGGTCATGTGCTAAATGGGTGTCGGGTAATGTTGACTTAATCTGGGGCAATTTTTTTTCTATGGGTCGATTGGGAGTCATCTAATTGTTTTCTTGTGTAATGGTTATGCTGTCATAGGGATTCGACCTTGAGCCCTGTTACCCGTGCTATATTATTGCGGAATTGGGCCTTCTTTTGGGCCCAGTTCAATTCATTTAGAAATCAAAAGCTGGAGCACTTGCAACACGATATCGGGATCCTTTTGAGCCTAGACCTAAGATTGGAATTAGACTCACACCCTCTTTATAAATCATACATGGCCCTCATGAGTTAGTGTAGAAATCTTTAAGTAGAATATTTGGGGGTGTGCCATACCGAACCAAAATGACAATTGCGTGGCCCTCGTATTAGCTTTATAACCTAGATGTTAAAAATGACTAATATTTCTTAGAATATCCTTTAGGGCCATTTTAAAATACCAGTATGACTGTGTATACGTCCGCATAATATAATTATGCTTCTAAAAGCAAAACCGGAATATGCGTTTGTGCAACTTCGACCCAAACTTTCTTAATAATAATAGAGCATTATTAATTGTGGACACGCTCACGTGACATAATTTTTGACGTGCCAAACAAGCGGGTGTACATATGCGTAACCCGTTTCAAGATAATTTTCTTAATTTAAAAGTGGTGAAAGAAGTAAATGCACATAGGTTCCAAAATTATTATTTAAATAATTTTAATAAGCCAAGTATTATCAAAGTGACCATGCTAGAACCACGTAACTCAGGGGTGCCTAACACCTTCTCCCGGGTTAATAGAATTCCCTACTCGGATTTCTGATTCGCAGACTATATTACAAAGTCAAACCTTTTCCTTGATCTGGGATTTAAACCGGTGATTTGGGACAATATAAATCTCCGGGATAATGCATAAAAACCACCCCATCCTATGATCAAATTGCCAACTACACACCTTTCCTTTACGGGAGTCCTATTACCCCCCTGAACTAATTTAAAGTGTAATAAATACCACCTTAAGTGCTGACGTGGCATGGAGAGTGTGCACACTCTCTTAACGGCAGGTGGAAGATGAAATAACGGGTATCTTCACAAGCCCTTTGAGATCGATTGCTTCCTTCGTGACTCTTGAAATGCCCAACTTAGTTTAAAGGGGATGTTGGCTATAGTAAAATAGATTCATCTTAAATATGTGAATTTTCTAGTTCATGTGTTAGAAAATTGGAAATTAATCCAACGAATCGTAGTCAATTTTCGTAGATTTAATCATAATCCATCGAGAACTAATGACTGTCAAACTACGAAAATTGAAACGGAGTAACTTACTTATGTATCAATGTCATTTAACCTTGAAATGGCTGAAACATAGCTGAATATCCGCCAGAAATGGCTGTTCTTTGAACTCCAGGCGCGTGCATTTCACTACCTTGCACGCATCTGGTGGTTGATTTTTAAGGGGTAAATAATTACACTTTAATTTAGTTCAGGGGGGTAATAGGACTCCCGTAAAGGAAAGGTGTGTAGTTGGCAATTTGGTCATAGGATGGGGTGGTTTTTATGCATTATCCCTAAATCTCCCAAGTGGCGAATCTGATTTTTATAAATAATCCCGTTTCGATTGTCACTTTACATTGGAAATAACTCCCTTTATTATACCATTTATGCGGTGTAGTAGAAAAAAGGAGATGTGACAGCTCTGGCGACTCTGTTGGGGAATAAGAACCTAGAACATTTTGTTTAGGGTTCAAGAATTCGAGCTTGTTTTATGATTTTTACTTGGCTTATTTATTATTGATATTATTGTATTTTTTTGAACCTTTGTGCTAAATGATGTCTATTTACTGCTTTAATATTGTTGAATCGTATATAATTGCCTTCTTACGCCACCCCTCTAAGTCTTATGAAAATGGTGTATATGTTCGCATAGCCCGCTTTTTCTGTAAAAATTATACCAAATAGCACGAGGCTGGGCAAGTGACAAGACCGGGCAGACTTTAGTGCTACCGGTATGTCACCCCCTCCTCGGCCCCAGTTGTCCGCTCAGGTACCCCATGTCTAGATCAAAACCCAGGATTTAAACTTAGAAAAACACAACTCCATGTCAGATCCCTAGTAGGAGCGCTTTTTTACATCACATGCATTTGACTTAGGGGACTCAACACAGGGGTTGGTTCAGTCTAGGACAGGTGTACCCAAAATAACAGACCATTATGATGCATTCTATGTGCTTCGTAAACATTTATTTATTTTGGCTTGCATGCTGACCGGCTAGATAAGAAAAGAAAAAGAGAGGAGAAAATAAAAAAGAGAGCATAAACAAGAGAGTAAAAGACCAAGAGTGATGAAGAAATAAAGCTCGGCTCTAAAACCCGATATTTGAAAATACCCTGAAACTCTGCCGAATTTTTCAAAAAAAATAGTTATTTCCAAAAATCAAAGCTAGCCGAACTATGCAGGTCTAATTATCACCGGATGTGGGATACGTAGGCAACCTACATAAGGTCCGTCCTTATTTTTGAAAAAAAAAAAAGAAAAAAAGAAATTAGGGGGTCAAATAGATGCAATTTGGAAGTTTGGTCAAAATAAGCCGATTCAGTTTCAAAAATGTTTTAAACTGTTCTTGCCAAGATAGACTTAGAGTATTATTCAGTTGTCGAAGGGCTATCTTCGTAAACGAATGGACAAGGTTTAGAAGTGTCATAAAATAAGCACTTCCCAGCCTCAAAATTAGTATGGAATCGGGAAGGGGCCACATTTGCAAAGATAGCCATTTGGCTAAAATTGGCATATCAAGGAAGGGATCATGGTCTATTGTTCTAAAATTAGAAACCTGTTTTCAAAAACGGTCCACTGGAGTCAACCCTAACCCTACCATTCTACAGGAACAGATGAATATTATCCAAGATCCACCAGATATGATTAGGGAGCAGGCTCGGGTACATTTGCGCATGTGGTGGAATTATTTAGATCAGGATGGTCAGAAATGGGTGAGAAAGAAACTGGGCGCTCTTATAGACATCTAGGAGATTAAACAACGATACTATCTGATCAAGTCTCTGATAACTTTCTGGGACCCCGCCCGTAATGTTTTTCGCTTCTCAAACTTTGAGTTCACCCTTACTTTAGAGGAGATGGCCGGGTAAATTGAGTTTGGACGGGATCTGAGGAAGCAACAACTAATATTTCCAAGGGCTCCGTCGGTGCAGAAGTTTTTTGACTTCCTGAATATCAGTAAACAAACAAGTAAAAATCATGTAAGCAATGGGTGTTGTGCTTTCCATTTTTTATGCTTCAGTTTTGGGCACTCTTCTGGTTTTTAAGCGCATGAAAGGGGGTTGAGCAACAAGCAAGATAAGGGTTGTTCGCAAATTCATCGTCGGTTTGCATTTATTGTAGTGTTCCTAGGGATTATGGTTTTTCCAAATGAGAAAGGGACAGTTGATATTCATATGGCTAGAATCACACAGATCCTCACTACAAAGGAAGACCATACACTTGCTCTGTTAGTACTGGAGAATAACTTTGAAGGTTGTAATATCCTCTTACAACTATGGATGATCGAGCATCTTCGCCATCATCCCAATTCATGTGTTATGGCTCGAGCCCAAATAACTTCATCATCAGTTACGAAGAGAGGGTAAAGGATTACAATGTGCCAGAAGGATTTGAAGCATGAGTGTCTCATTTGAAAGCTCTCAAAGCAAGTCAAATTGAGTGGTTTATAGGATGGCTCCCGAAGACAGAAACCATATACATGACTGCTGCTAAAAGCTACTTGAGGTTAATATGTGTGAAAAGTATTTAGTCGTATGCACCACAAAGGGTCTTGAGACAATTGGGAAGGTATCAGATTGTGCCCAAAGATGAAGATCTGAGTAATCAAGTCATAGAGTTGCATCCAGAAGCTGCATCGCCCGAGGCTTTAGTTCAACAGGATTGGAATAGCTGGCGGTATCTAAAAAATGGCACCCAAGTACCAGATGTCACAAAGGGGACGTGGATCCAAACTATGCTGCTTGGTTTGAGAAAAGGTCTTGTGTGAACAACCAGTTGGAACTCGAACCTGAGAGGCCTTCCAAAAGACCTCATGTGCAAGCTTTTGGCGACACAATCCAAAAAAGATTAGCATGGGGAGAAAAGGAAAAGGCATATCAAGCTAAGATTCATGCCTTGAAAGAAAAGGTGAGAAACATGGAATTCAACAATGATCTCCAAGCTCAGGAAGCCAAAGGTGAAAGAAGAAAGTTGGTCCAAGAGAATGAAGCTCTCAAAGCCCTAACCCGAAATATGAAAATAGCAATTGAAAACTCGGGCAGGAGCAGAAAAGATGAAAAGCTTATCTACAATCTTACCCAGAAGGTACGTTATTTCGAGGATGATTTGCAAAAGGCTAAAGTGGAGCTAGCAAATGCCCGAGCCAAGTTAGATAAGGATATTGGGGAACGAGCTAGTCTCAACCATCAGCTGAAGGAGAAATACGAAAAAGGGATGGTGATTATGAAGAAAAAGGTCAAGATACTTGAAAATGAAATGGCTAAGCAGGAAAGAGATTTCAAGCCCGAAAGGGAGCATTGTTATAGAGCCATGCAGCTAAGCAAACTTTGGAAGCTAGTGCCTGGCAAATTGGGTATTTATTGTAAGAGAAGGGTAGAATACGTGAGAGGGTCAGGGCAATTGCAGAGTACATCGTGGTAAAATGTCAAGCACGTGAGGACATGACCCGTACCAATTTCTTCACGGAAGTCATGACATTTGTCCGGCAGATAATGAATGATTTAAAAAGGCTCCAAGGGGATCTTGCAGATGGGCCCGTAGCAGAACCAAACAACACCCCGAGGGCTTCAGGAGTTTTCAAGACTTTAATGTATTTGTGATCTTTGTTTGGGTCGGTACTTTCTGTTTTGAGTCTGTTTTGTTAGGTCCTTTGAGTTGATGTTTCAAAAATTTTGTTAGTTTCTTTTGAGTCTATGTGTCTTGAGTCATTGTAGTCAAAGTTTTTGTTTTTACGAAAAATTGAAAATCCCAAAAATATTTCTGTTATTTATTTTTCATTTATATCCCCAAGAACTACGCTTGGTTTGATTCATGCGAGGTCATGATATGTAGGTAATCTCCATAGGATTAGACCATAACCAAATAAAATAAAAATAAAAAGAATAAAAGGAAGAGAGTGAAAATGAAAGAAGAAAAACAAGAGAGGAGAAGTAAAGAAAAAGAAAATAAGAGCAGAAAAACAAGAGAGAGGCATGAGAGGGTAGAAACAAAAGAGAAAGTAGGAATGAAAGAGAAAGGAAAGAAAGGAAAAGGAAGTTGTAAACAGAAATAAGGAAAAGTCGGGATGACGCAAGTAGTCGAGCAAATGCATAATAGAAACGGTTAACTGCTTAGGTGCATTAATTCCCCAAACGTGCGGCTACCAATCTGTTAAAGCTCCAACAACTGACAAAATTGTTGTTGATAGATTGAGTTCAGGCAGGTGGTTAGTTGATTGGAATTCTAGCAACCTATTCCTACAATACCCGGTCAAAATTCAAGTTGAATATGGCCAACCAAGAACTAGAGGTCAGTATTGTTGACCCATCAAAAGAAGTGGAAGAACTGGATGTTAATGCGATGAAAGAAGAAATGTATAAGTTGAAGCAGCTAATGGCTGAAATGTATCAATCCTAGGTAAAGGGGCATCCACCACAAGTTTATCCCGCCAACCCTGCTTATGTCCTACCGTAGGCTCAACCTCAAGATCCTCCCACTGTGAATTCATCCCCGGCCTTTCCTACCTACCAACAATTCTATGGCACCACTTCCCAAACAACCTCAGCTCCAACACCCAAACAAGTCCCATACCCTCCCCCACCAACCACTCCTGTGTTTTTTGCACCTCCACCTACTGCATTACACCGATCTTCCAGTGAGCCTCTATTCCAGACTCAAGAAAATCATTTTAACCCCCAGAACCAACCTTCAAATCACCAGAACCATGCTCTTACACTCCTCATTTTGATCTCTCGACAGAAACTGAGAAGCCTCCTAAGAATTCTGAGCATGAGGAGATAGTTAGGAAAGTTAAAAGCTTGGAGCAATCTTTCAGGAATATACATGGTCTAGGTGAACAAGTAAGCGTGGCCTATAAAGACATATGTCTATTCCTAAATGTCCAATTACCAGCAGGGTTCAAGGTGCCCAAGTTTTATTTATATGATGGGCATGGTGATCCAGTGGCACACTTGAGAGGTTTTTGTAGAAAGATGATGGGGGCAGGTGGAAGAGATGAATTACTGATGGTGTATTTTAGTCAATGTTTAAGTGGCTCGGCTTTGGAATGGTGCGCCCGACAAGATCATGGTCGGTGGTACACTTGGGACGATTTGGCCCAAACATTTTCCTGCCTTTTTCAGTACAATCTTGAAATTGTCCCAGACCGTCTGTCATTGACAAAGATTGAGAAGAAACCCGGGGAATGTTTCAGAGAATACGGCTTCCGTTAGAGAGACGATGAAAGAGAGTGAAACGGTTGATTACTTTTTGCAGGCCTTAGAGCCCACTTATTTCAGTCACTTGGTGTCACCAATAGGGAAACCTTTCAATGAAGTGGTGAAAATGGGAAACATGGTAGAGGAAGGACTCAAGACCAACAAGATCATGAGTTATTCAGCAATCAATGCAACCACCCAGGCCATTCAAAGAGGCATTGGGGGCGTACTAGGAAAGAAGAAGAAAGAGGACGTTGCGATAGTTGAGTCAAGGGCTTGGTTCGGATGCCCGTCACCTTACTATAACCAGCCTCGAACCCACCCCCAAACTTACCCCCACACTCTATATAGCCCTCCACAACACTACTACCCACCTCCAGATCCCCACTTCTCTATCTATCATGCATAAACATACCCTCAACCTCCTGCCCACGTGCAATGGCGTGCACCAACCCCATATAATACTTACCCAGCTCCCCAAAACACTTACCCACCTCCAAGAGCCTACAGAAATCCCCCTGGAATAGGTTTTCAATAAAACCATGCCTTCAAGAATGAGAGGACCTAGAAGCAAAAGACTTTCACTCCATTGGGAGAATCATATACCAGCTTATTCCATAGGTTGAGACAGTTGGGAATGTTGAATCCAATTGAGCCTAAGCTGCCAAATCCCCTTCCGAGAAATCTTGACCACTCGGTGAGTTGGGAATATTGTCCAGGGGCCCTGGGGCATGATACAGAGAAATGCTAGAAATAGAAAAGAACTATTCAAGAGCTCATTGATACTTGTCGGATCAAGGTTGAAGCCTCGAAAATGCCCAAAATTAACCAAAATCCACTCCGAGCCCATCATGAGGCCAATATGATCGAGTTGATACACAAAGGGGAGAAGCCTAAGAAACCATCGCAAATGGTAATGATGATTTTTCCAGCGAAGTTAAGCCAAGGGAAAAGACAAACAGTGGAAAACCAGTGATCCTATAGAAAGGGACAGGCAATAAACCAGTTGTGGTAATTGAGAAAGAGTCATCAAGCGGTGTTGAAGTAAAACAGGGGACAACAAAAGTGGTGGTACCAGGGGCATTGAACAAACCTGTTAAGTTGCTCGCACAGAGCCGGTCATTCTCAAACCAGTAACCCACCTGCCAATAGTCAACAACAAGGTCGTCCCTTGGAATTATGGCCAAATGTCCGTGATTTACAAAGGGAAAGAAGTTAAAGAGGAAGTTTTTGAAACCCATGGTCTGACTCGCTCGGGGAGATGCTTTGCCCCTGAGGAGTTAAGAAAATCAAAAATCTCCAAAGATAACTCAGTGCTAGTAAACAAAGGTGTGACCGAAGAAGAGGTAGAAGAATTCTTGAAGAAGATGAAGGTGCAGGACTATTACACTGTAGAGCAGTTAAGGAAAACCCCTTCGCAAATTTCATTGCTCTCATTGCTAATCCACTTGGACGAGCATCGTCTAGCATTGATGAAAATTTCGAATGAGGCCCACGTTCCCGACAAGATCTATGTAAACCATTTGGAAAAGATAGGTAACAAGATTTTTGAGGTCAACAAAGACACTTTTTAGATTATGAATTGCCCATAGAAGGTACTGAGCATAACAAAGCCATTTATCTTACGGTAAAGTGCGAAGATTCAGTGGTTACCCGGGTGCTGATTGATAATGGGTCCAGCACAAAAATTTGTCCCCTCTCTACCTTGGAAAAATTAAAAGTGGAAGATGAAAGAATTCACAAGAACAACATTTGAGTTCGAGGGTTCGACGGTGGAGGAAAAAATTCAGTAGGTGATATAATACTTGAGTTGACAATAGGGACCGTCGAGTTTACTATGGAATTCCAAGTGTTGGATGTGGCAGTTTCTTATAATCTTTTGCTAGGCCGACCCTGGATTCATACCACCAATGCAGTGCTATCTACCCTGCACCAGATGGTCAAATTTGAATGGGACGGAGTGGAAATTGTGGTGCACGGTGAGAATAATCTATGCACCCTGGGTGATGTCATTGTACCTTTCATCGAAGCTGAAGACGATAAGGGTTCATGGGTCTATCACGTCTTTGACACGGTATCAATTGAAAAGATCCCAGAAGGTGAGTGTGTTACAATTCCTAATGTTGCAGCCGCGTCTGTCATGGTGGCTTCGAAGATGTTGAATAATGGCTTCGTACCTGGCAAGGGATTGGGTGCTTCTCTACAAGGTATCGTACAACCAGTGTGTCTTCCTAAAAAATTGGATACTTTGGGTTTCAGGTTCAAGCCTACAGTTGCACACATAAGGCGAGCCAAAAAGTCGAAACAGAGAGCATGGGTTCTTCCAAAGCCCATCATGTGGCTAACTAGATCATTTGTCAGGCCTAGTACTAGAAAGCGCCCAGTACCAACGGTTCCCTGTTCACTGATTGATGTTGATGGAGATTTGGATAAGGGTTTTGAGAGGTTGTTCAATGAGGTAAATATGGTGGAAGCTAAAAAAGGATCAAACAACGCAGATGTGCAATTTGTGGGGCCCTGTGCAAAGATCAACAATCGGGAAGCTACTCCTCTTCCTACTCGGAGGGAGTTGTGGTAGTCGGCTTTGATTTTTCTTTCAGTTTAATCTGGATTATTTCCAGGGTTGTAATTTAGATGCTATGTTTCGTCCATTTGGATGAGTTAAACCTTGTTATCTTTAAATTTCGATGAAATGCAATTTTCCTTCTTTTCATTCCTTATAGTTTTGTTTTTGTTTTTCTTTTATTTCTTGTACAATCCTTTTTATGTTGGTTTCAGTGACATGACATGCATGAGGAATCTCCAACCCAGTCTTAAATGCCAATCTAATTTTGAAATACCAATACAAGAGGTTGAGCATTATGATGAAGTGGAATATGATGACGAGGAAGCCTTCGATGAAATCAGTAAATAATTAAGACACTTTGAAGAAAAACGCAAACCTAACCTGAATAATACAGAAGCAATCAACTTAAGGGATCAAGATAGTGTCCAGGAAACTAAAATAAGTGTCCGTCTGGAACCACAGCTTAGAGAAGAGATAATTGAAGCATTGTTTGAGTACAAAGATGTTTTTGCATGGTCGTATGATGACATGCTGGGTTTAAGCACTAACTTGGTGGTTCACAAATTACCCACCAAGCCAGCATTCCCTCCTGTCAAGCAAAAGCTGAGGAAGTTTAAAACTGATATGAGTGTTAAGATCAAAGAAGAACTTACCAACTAGTTTGATGCAAAGGTCATTCGGGTCACGTGGTATCCCACCTAGTTAGTTAATGTTGTGCCTGTACCAAAGAAAGATTGTAAGACCAGGGTGTGTGTTGATTACTGTGATATCAACATGGCGAGTCTGAAGGATAACTTCCCATTACCAAACATCCATATATTGATTGATAATTGTGCCAAACGTGAGATTGGTTCTTTTGTGGATTTTTATGCCACCAGATCTTACTGGATAAGGAAGATGCAGAAAAGATGGCATTCATCACACCATGGGGAACATACTACTGCAGGGTCATGCCATTTGGTTTGAAAAATGCTGGGGCAACCTACATGAGAGCAATGACAACCATATTCCACGACACGATACATAGGGAGATCGAGGTGTATGTGGATGATATAATTGTAAAGACCAGGAAGCAGTCTGACCACGTCCGGGATCTGAGAAAGTTCTTTCAAAGGCTTCGCAGGTACAATCTCAAGCTCAATCCTGCGAAATGTGCTTTCAGTGTTTTATCTGAAAAATTGTTGGGATTTATAGTTAGCCGTCGAGGTATTGAATTTGATCCATCAAAAATCAAAGCCATCCAAGAATTGCCACCTCCGAAGCACAAGACTGAGGTGATGAGTCTATTAGGGAGATTGAATTACATCAGCAGGTTTATCGCTCAGATTATGACAACTTGTGAGCCTATCTTCAAGCTGTTAAAGAAGGATGTTGCAGTCAAGTGGACAGACGAATGTCAAGAATCATTTGATAAGATAAAGGGGTATCTGTCAAACCCACCAGTGTTGGTCCC
Organism: Nicotiana glauca; assembly: GCA_026770625.1. Taxonomy (NCBI): domain Eukaryota; kingdom Viridiplantae; phylum Streptophyta; class Magnoliopsida; order Solanales; family Solanaceae; genus Nicotiana; species Nicotiana glauca. The sequence goes on from MU735657.1 coordinate 145,975, forward strand.
ACAAGAACCAGAGAGGCCTTTGATTCTGTATTTGACGATTTTAGACAATTCATTTGGATGTGTGTTAGGTCAGCATGACATAACCGAGAGGAAAGAGCAAGCCATATACTACCTCAACAAGAAGTTCACAGCTTACGAGGTTAAGTATACCCAACTTGAGAGGACGTGTTGCGCCCTAACTTCAGTAGAATAGAAGTTGAAACATTACTTGTCATCGTATACCACTTACCTCATCTCTCGGTTGGATCCATTGAAGTACAACTTTCAGAAGCCTATGGCCACAGGAAGGCTCGTAAAGTGGCAAATCTTACTCATGGAATTCGACATTTTCTATGTGACCCGGACTGCAATGAAAGCACAAGCGTTGGCTGAGACGAAGAATATGAACCTTTGAAGATAGACTTCCCTGACGAAGAGGTAATGCACGCTGATGAGTTGAACAAGTTGAGAAGCCAGGATGGAATTTTTTTATGGGGCTGCCAATATAAAAGGTGTAGGATAGGAGCGGTACTTATTTCTGAAACATGGCAGCATTACCCTGTTACGGCTCAACTTCATTTCTATTGTACTAATAACATGGCCGAGTATGCGGCACGTATCTTAGGTTTGAGGTTAGATGTGGATATGGGTATCCAGGAAGTCTTGGTCATGGGTGACTCAGACCTTCTGGTGCACAAAATTCAAGGAGAATGGGAAATACGAGATTTGAAGCTTATAGCGTACCGACAATGTTTGCATGATCTTTGTCAACGGTTTCAAGCAATAGATTTTAGGCACATTCCAAGGATTCATAATGAGGTTGCCAATGCTTTGGCTACTTTGGCGTCAATGTTGCATCATCCAGATAAAGCCTATGTGGACCCTTTGCAGATTTAGGTCCACGATCAGCATGCCTACTGTAATATGGTGGAAGAAGAAATTGATGGTGAGCCATGGTTTCACGATATCAAAGAATACCTTAGAATGAGAGTGTATCCACTCTAGGCCACAGGGGATCAAAAGAGAGCAATTCGATATTTGGCAAGTGTATTTTTCTTCAGTGGAGAAGTATTGTACAAAAGAACTCCAGATTTTGGGTTGTTGAGATGCATAGATGCTAGATAGGCCACATCTATTATGGCCAAAGTACATTCGGGAGTTTGTGGACCACATATGAGTGGGTACATGATAGGAAAGAAGATTCTCCAAGTAGCTTATTATTGGCTTACTATGGAGCGAGATTGTATCAATTTTGTGTGTAGATGTCATCAATGTCAAGTGCATGGAGATTTGATTCATTCTCCACCATCAGAATTATACACAATGTCTGCATCATGGCCTTTTGTTGCATGGGGCATGGATGTCATTGGGCCAATTGAGCCAGCAGCATCAAATGGGCGTAGGTTCATTCTGGTGCCATTGATTATTTCACCAAGTGGGTTGAGGCTATACGTTCAAGTCTATGACCAAGAAAGCGGTGGTTGATTTTGTGCACCCAAACATCATCTGGGATACCGAAGGTGATCATTACAGATAATGGGGCTAATCTTAATAGTCATATGATGAAAGAGGTATGTCAGCAATTCAAGATTACACATCGCGATTCCACCCCTTACCGCCCCAAGCCAAATGGAGCAGTTGAGGCGGCCAACAATAATATAAAGAAGATATTGCGAAAAATGGTAGAGGGTTCTAGATAGTGGCATGAAAAGCTGCCTTTTGCATTGCTAGGTTATCACACTACTGTTCGTACTTCAATAGGGGCGGCCCCTTATTTATTGGTGTATGGCACCAAGGTAGTGATACCTGCAGAGGTGGAAATTCTGTCCCTTCAGATTGTCGCAGTAGCTGAAATTGATGATGATGAATGGGTCAAAGCCTGCTTGGAGCAATTGAGTTTGATCGATGAGAAAAGATTGGCAGCAGTGTGTCATGGTCAGTTGTATCAACAAAGAATGGCTAGAACATATAATAAGAAGGTGCGTCCACGAAAATTCGAAGTGGGTCAGCAAGTGTTGAGATGTACCCGTCCACATCAGGCTGAGGCTAAAGGCAAGTTTGCCCCTAATTGGAAGGGGTCGTTCATCATGACAAGAGTGTTGTCCAATGGTGCTTTGTACTTGATAGATATAGAAGGCAAGTGTGTTGAAATGGCCTTCAATTTTGATGCGGTCAAGAGATATTATGTATGATTTCTTTTGAATTAATTGCATTTGTTTGTACTTGGCATATTTTGAAGATTAAAATGATGAAGGCATTTTGTTCGGCTATCAAAACACTTTATCCTTTGTTACCCCCTTTGAGCTTTATTTGTTTTCTTTTATAACCCGTCTTTTGGAATCAGTGACAAAAGTCGTAAACACATGCGTGGAAAGTAAGTGAAGGAAAAAGAGAAAGAAAACAATGAAAGAAGAGAGAAGAAGAAGGAAGAAGAAAAGAAAAGGGAAAGAGAATAAAAGGAAAAAAAGATGGAAGAAAAAACAAGAAAAGAAAAGAAGAAAAGGAAGAAAAAGAAAAAAAACAACAAAAAGAAAAAAAGAAAAAAAAGGACAAGAAAAGAAAATAGCAATAGCAAAAAGTAGTCTCTTGAACTACGTTCGACCTGATTCCTTTTAAGAATATATAGGTAGCCTCACGGTTGGTCCCATCATAATAAAAATTCAAAGTCCCCAAGTAAGAAACTGGGGTAGAAGTTGCGGTTATTGTGAGAAATCTGATTCCAAAAGGTGTAATTTTGAGCCCATCTGAATTGTTTTGAGTCTTTGATACCTTTCTTTCTAACCCTGTCCAAAAGCCTGCATTACGGTCCAAAGAAAGACCTTCTGATCAGTCTTCAAAAAATGCCAAGCCAATCAAGAAGAGGTGATTCATGGTAGGGACAACACTGTGGTCCAAGTAGAAAAATGATGAAAATGAGAGAGTCTTATTGGTGAAAACCCTCACGGGCACCGTAAGGCGACGCGAGCTGAGAGAAATGAAAAATGAGAGAGTCTTATTGGTGAAAACCCTCACGGGCACCGTAAGGCGACGCGAGCTGAGAGAAATGAAAAATGAGAGAGTCTTATTGGTGAAAACCCTCACGGGCACCGTAAGGCGACGCGAGCTGAGAGAAATGAAAAATGAGAGAGTCTTATTGGTGAAAACCCTCACGGGCACCGTAAGGCGACGCGAGCTGAGAGAAATGAAAAATGAGAGAGTCTTATTGGTGAAAACCCTCACGGGCACCGTAAGGCGACGCGAGCTGAGAGAAATGAAAAATGAGAGAGTCTTATTGGTGAAAACCCTCACGGGCACCGTAAGGCGACGCGAGCTGAGAGAAATGAAAAATGAGAGAGTCTTATTGGTGAAAACCCTCACGGGCACCGTAAGGCGACGCGAGCTGAGAGAAATGAAAAATGAGAGAGTCTTATTGGTGAAAACCCTCACGGGCACCGTAAGGCGACGCGAGCTGAGAGAAATGAAAAATGAGAGAGTCTTATTGGTGAAAACCCTCATGGGCACCGTAAGGCGAAAGTGAGTCGAGAGAAACCAGAAATGAGAGAGTCTTATTGGTGAAAACCCTCGCGGGCACCTTAAGACGAAGGAAATTTTTCAAATAAACAAATGAGAGAGGTAAGTGGGTAAAAACCGATCAGGACACCGCAGGATAAACAAGGTTAGGGTTTGGTTGAAACATCAGGTTATGGAATTCTGGGGCAACAAAGTGTGGCAATGGAAATTTGATTGTTTTGACGGATTGGGCCGATTATCCAAAATGCATGTCATGATCAATTGTACCAGTTGTTTCACCCATATAAGTCTCTTTTCCTTTTCTTTCCTCTTTTGTAAGTCGTCCGGTTTGGGATTCTCTTTATCCTTAACTCACAAGGTCATTGCATTTCATTCCTTTTGGTTTTTGTTTCTCTAAGATGTTTCAATGTCAGTCTTGTTCTAAGCAAAGAAGAAAGGATGTCAAAGATCACTATCAATTTCACAATTGCAAAGCACAGCGGGGCCGGAACGTACCAAAGATGGCATGATGCAAAGTAGGATACAAGGGGTCACCGGATGTTTCATCGGTGGATTGATTGGGTAGTTTCATGGGAGATGCGAAGGTTCAGATAAAGGGGTTAGAAATGTAAGACAACAATATGGGACAGAACACTCGGGTTGTCAAAAGTCATGGGGTTTAAAAGTCAGTCAGAAAGTCAAGTGGTTCAGGGCCTGTTCGGGGAAGTAGTTCAAAGCAAGACACAGCAATAGAGACATCTTCAGCAATAATATCATCAAATAACCACCATTTCAAACTAATAAGATTTTTCTTTGATTGAAATAGGAGCAGAAAATTTCATTTGTTTCGGAGAAATTCTCCGTAACGAATGGCAGCACCAAACAGGTTTGACCGTAAACTCTTATGACCTTCCTGAAAAGCAGGGCTTAGATGAATTTAAAAACAAATCAGGAAAGAATGTAAGTTGGTTGCAAAGTTTGAATGTTTAAGACAAGATTCAATTAGGAGCTCTCAGGATGTAGCACAAATTCTGTTGTAAGGTAGTATGATTCAGTCGTAAAAGTGTTAGTCTTTACGATAAGCCTTGATTTGATTTTTAGGACCTTCCTAGATAATAGGATTAGTTTAAGACCCTTATAGATAACAAATGTAGTGGGAGTAATACCTTTAGAAGATATAACTTATGTTTATAATTTTTGTTCAATTAGGAGTTGTGAGGACCTCCCTGGATAATAGGACTTAGCTCTCAAATTCCTAATATTAGTTGGTAGAGTGATTCAATTTGACACTCACCTATGTACCCAGCTACCAAACTGGGGCATAAAATCTTCTTTGTTTTTGTCTATTTTTTTAAAGTCAGGAGCCCGCCTGGAGAACAAGGGAATACATTTCAAGTCAGCAATGAGGAGCCCGCCTGGAGAACATGGGAATACATTTCAAATCAGCAGTTAGGAGCCTACCTGGAGAACATGGAATACATTTCAAGTTAGCAGTCAGGAGCCCACCTGGAGAACAGGGAATACTTTTCAAGTCAGCAGTCAGGAGCCCACCTGGAGAGAAGGGAATACATTAAAGTTTTAGCAGTCGGGAGCTCTTTTGGAGAACAAAGGGAGTACAATTCATGTTTTAGCTTTCAAATTCTTACTAATAGCTTGTAATATGATGCCCAACCACAAAATTGGGGTAAGGGATTTTTGTTGTTGTATGTGTTTTGTTGAAGTCAGGAACCCACCTGGAGAACATGGAATACATTTCGAGTCAAAAGTCAGGAGCCCACTTGGAGAACAGGGAATACATTTCAAGTCAGTAGTCAGGAGCCCACCTGGAGTAGAAGGAATATATTTCAAGTCAACAGTCAGGAGCCTGCCTGGAGAGCAAGGAATACATTCAAGTTTTAGCAGTCAGGAGCCCTCCTGAAGAACAGAGGGTGTACAATTCAAGTTATAGCTTTCAAATTCTTACTAATATCTTGTAATATGATTCCAAGCCACCAAACTTGGGTAAGAAATTTTCTTTGTTGTATCTATTTTGTTGAAGTCAGGAGCCCACCTGGAGAACAGGGAATACATCTTAAGTCAGAAGTCAGAAGCCTACCTGGAGAATATGGAATACATTTCAAGTCAACAGAAGGGAGCCCACCATGAGAAAAGGGGATACATTTCAAGTTTAGCAATCAGGAGCCCGCCTGGTGAGTAGGGAATACATTTCAGTTCAGCATTCACGAGCCCACCTGGAGAACAGGGAATACATTTCAAGTCATTAGTCAGGAGCCAACCTGGAGAACAGGGAATACATTTCAAGTTGAAGTCAGGAGCCCGCTTGGAGAGAAGGGAATACATTTCAAGTCAGCAGTTAGGAGCCTGCCTGGAGAACAAGGGAGTACAATTCAAGTTTTAGCTTCCGTGTTCTTATTGATATTTGGTAATGTGGTTCATTTTATACTTACAAATGTGCCCGGATACCCAAAATGGGGCAGAAATTTTCTTTGTTTTATTTGTTTTGTTGAAGCCAGGAGCCCACCTGGAGAACAGGGAATACATTTCAAGTAAGCAGTAAGGAGCCCACCTGGAGAACAGGGAATACCTTTCAAGTAAGCAGTCAGGAGCCCACCTAGAGAATAGGAAATACATTCAAGTCAGCAGTCAGGAGCCCGCCAGGAGAGCAGGGAATACTTTCCAAGACAGCAGTCAGGAGCCCGTTTGGAGAGCAGGGAATACATTTCAAGAAAGTAGTTAGGAACCCGCCTGAAGAGCAGGAGATACATTCAAGTTTTAGTAATCAGGAGCCCGCCTGAACAGCAGGGGATACATTCAAGTTTCAGTAATCAGAAGCCCGCCTGAAGAGCAGGGAATACATTCAAGTTCAGCAGTCAGGCAACCACTTGGAAAAAGGGAAAACATCTCAGATTACAATTCAAGCGAGCAACAAAAGGATATCACCGGGACAATACAAGTCAACAAGGCAACAAGAACCACAAGAAGCAAGTTTGAAGATATAGATAGGATTTTTTGTAATACATAGGTCATAGTGTAGCCTAGTTTTTTTATTTTGACATGGTGTAATAAAGGGGTTAAGTAAGCAGTAGCTGCAGCAGCAGCAACAGTTAAATCACAGCTTCATGGTAGTCCCATCAACCAAACATTCCTGAACTACACTGACCTGATTCTTTTTAACCAAGGATATGTAGGCAACCTCGGAAGCAGGGTGCGGTCAAATCTTTCAAAAATGCTGCACACGGAGTATTCAAACGGACAAAAATTGCTCGTATCTGCTCAGTTATCTTTGTACAAAAACTCTTCATTTTGCAAGCAAAGAGGGGCAGTTGTAAGCACGTGATTTTTTCCCTATATGAATTACTCCAAGAAATTCAAAACCAAATAATTTCTTTCACTGTTTGCAATTGTGTGGATTTTTCATAATATTTTCTGTTAATTGTTTGTATTTTTGTCTGTACATTTTAATTAATGAAAAAATACAAAAAAAGGGTGTTGCATGTGCATTTAGGAATTAGTTTTCCATTTTTATATTTATTTAATAATTAAGTTGTTTTATAAAAAAATAAAATCACAAAAAATAATGTAATTTTAATTCTTATTAATTTGTTTTTAATTAATTATGTTAACTATCATTTAGGGTTAATTAGTGAAGTTATTGAGATAATTGGTTTCTAAGAATTTAGGAATTATATTAATTTTGAAAAAAAGGAAAGGAAAAAGAATTTCGGATGATTTGTCTTGAAATGTAAATGGAAGAAATAGATTTTTTGGCTGTTTTGTTTAACTTTCTCAGTCCAATTACATAGCCCACCCGTTCTAGCCCACACCCACCCAGAACCCAGTCCAGCCCCACCCCCCCCCAATAAACTAAACGACGTCGTTTGCTCCCTTTTGATCTCAACCGTCGAGGTTGGAAGATCTAACGGATAGGAACTAAGGGTTACTAAGTATTTAATTGTCTAAACGGACCCTACCCCCTTAGAACCCCCTACCCCCTCATCTCTCTCACCTCTTACGAGACCAACCTTCATCTCGCCTTCCGCCGCCGCCTGCCGCCCGCCGGAAATCGCCTACGGCGACAGCCGGCGTCCAATGACCCCTAAATTCACACTAGAGCTCCCTCTCCCTTCCCTCATCACCAATCCACCCTTACTTTCCCTCGAATCCAACCAGAAACCTCCAAAATCCCCAAACCTTAGGGCGCTGCCATGGATCCCTCCACTGTGTCTAGCGGTGCCACACCCTTTCCCCACTAAATTAACACCACAACACCACCACAACCCCCTCTTACCTAATCCATGGCTAGTTTCCTTCGAATGTTGCCCAATCTTCTCAAATGTTAGATCAGAGTGTGAACCCTAAGTTCCAAACACCCAAATTTTAGAGTTTTTTATCGAAGATTTGAGGCCGAGATTAACCCTATTAGTGTGTGTTTGTTTGAAAACACACATTTAGGGTTTATATCAGCCAAAAATTGAAGGCTGAGCTCAATTTCAAGATTGGTCCGTTGACGTAGGTAATTTCCTTTTCCTCCACTTTGATTATTTAATTTCCATTCTTTTGTTCCTTCTTATTATTCTTCTACCTTTTTGTCTTTCAGTTTTTTATTTTGTTTCCCATTATTTTTCTTTTTTTTTTTGTTTTCCTTCACACTGTCTATTTGCGTGACAATTTGGAACATGGTTAAAGATTGTTTTGTTTTGGTGCTAAGTCTGAAAGAGTGGAACTTCTGTTTGGGCCTGAGTACCTTTTTCAACTTTTAAGAAAATTCTGTAAGTTGTTAACTCTGGAATTTTCTGGGTTAACTCTTGATCTGAATTGAGATATTGAAAGCCCAAATGAGAGTTGAAGCGGGTGTCCAATAGACCCACCAAATTGGGTCAACTTGAACTATTTGTCCTCCTGGACCAGGGGTAATTAAACAGGGATTTAGGTGTAATTTGGATATTCTAGGGTAGGGAATCTTTGGGAAGATTCTAAGAAGCTGGGGTGGGGACTCAATATGAAAATCTAATATTTTAAATAGAGATAGCTAAGCTAAAATGGAAATAAAAAAGGGGGCAAAATGCAAAACTGATTCTTTAATTGTTCCCCTATTGCCTTGCCTACAAAGGCACCTTATTCTTGCCTTTCAAGGTAGACCCAAGTGACCTAAGAGATTTAAGAGCTGAAAATCCAAAAAAAACTGCATAAATTTTACTATTTCATAGATTTCAAGAGCTAAAAAATTAAAAAATCAAATAGTGACTGAAGAATTTTATGAAAATAACACTGTTCCACTGAGTTCTTTTGGTATTTTCTAAAGCTTTTCTAGTATTGAAGCAATTGCTAGTTAGTTGATACCAATATGGGTGGAATCCAAGTCTAGTTTGAGGTTCGGTTGTTCATTGAGACTAAAATTATTATTTGGGTCTTGTATCTCATCTGTTGGGTTTTAAACTAGTCTGTTGGTCCAATTTCTGGGTGTTGTGGATTATTATTGTTGTTGTTTACTATGATTACCTCTTTTCCTTTTGCAATCTCTAAGTACACTATCTAAACTTATCATGGAATTGAGCATTGATTAGCATATGTGAAGATCTAGAAATGCAAGTTGATGTTTGAATGGAAATCTTAATTTTGATGTAACCATTGTCAGTTGCTATTTATGTGATTCAATGCTTTAGTTTCTATTTCCGGTTTGTGTTCAGTTTTGGTTCATGCTAGTAATATAGGGTAGTTTGGTTGTTCATATTTAGTGCATAATTTCTATACATTGGGGTTGTAATATTGTTGGAACTATAGTCAAACGAACGGACTGTTAACTTGCAAATTAATTGGCTGGAATATTTGGTTTTAAGTTCATTTTCAGGGATGTTAGATACATGTTGATGCATATTGGAAGTTTGGTCTTGCTTGTTCAATCACCAGGTGTCCCTTTTGAAAACGCTTTGAAAGGCTTTTGAGAGGCTTTTTTAGGAGTTTTCCTTTTAGTGAAAGTTGAACTGATTTTGATCATTGAAAGGCTTCACGTTAGGCTGTGTTAAATGCTAGTTAAATGTTAATTAAATCATATGATCTAATTTGGAGATTATTTTTGGACATTGCTGATGTTCGTTTTTTCTTTGAAAGTTAATACGAAATGGTTAAAGTTTTCTTTTGAAATCAGCTCTTGAAATTAGAGTAGCATGAATACAGGATGATTACTTAATTTTGAGTTTTTTTATTAGTTGTTCTTTCCTTCGAAGCAATTAAGGTCATATGCTAAATGGGTGTTGGGTAATGTTGACTTAATCTAGCGCATTTCATTTTCTATGGGGTCGATTGGGAGTCATCTAATTGTTTGCTTGTGTAATGGTTATGTTGTCATAGGGATTCAACCTTGAGCCCTGTTAGCCATGCTATATTGTTGCAAAATTGGGCCTTTTATTGGGCCCAGTTTAATTCATTTAGAAATCAAAAGCTGGAGCACTTGCAACACCATATCGGGCTCCTTTTGAGCCTAGACCTGATGATGGGAATTAGACTCACACCCGCTTTATAAATCATACATGGCCCTCTCGAGTTAGTGTAGATACCTTTAAGTAGAATATTTTGGGGTGTGCTATGCCGAACAAAAATGACAATTGCGTGGCCCTCGTATTAGCTTTATAACCTAGATGTTAAAAATGACAAATATTTCGTAGAATATCCTTTAGGGCCATTTTAAGGTACTAGTGTAATTGTGTATACATCCGCGTAACACAGTTACGCTTCTAAAAACAAAATCGAAGTATGCGTTCGTGCAACTTCGGCCCAAATTTTATTAATAATAATAAAGTGTTATTAATTGTGGACACGTTCGCATGATATAATTTTTGACGTGCCAAACAAGCTGGTATACGTACGCGTAACCCCTTTCAAGATAATTTTCTTAATTTAAAAGCGATGAAAGAAGAAACACACATAGCTTCCAAAACCAGTAATTAAATAATTTTAATAAGCCAAGTATTATCAAAGCGACCGTGCTAGAACCATAGAAATCGAGAGTGCCTAACACCTTCTTCCGGGTTAATAGAATTACTTACTCAGATTTCTGATTCATATACTATATTACAGAGCCAAAAAATTTTCTCGATTCGAGATTTAAACCGGTGACTTGGGACACCATAAATCTCCCAAGTGGCGACTTTAATTTTTATAAATAATCCTGTTTTGATTGCTACTTCAAGTTGGAAATAACTTCTTTTATTATACCAATTACGGAGTGTAGTAGAAAAAGGGAGGTGTGACAAGGTTTAGTAGAGTCTCGCGGATCTGTATGGAGACATTTGTATTTATCCTTGATAGGCTGCAGAACCTTTAGGAAAACTTCACATTCTTGGAATTGTGCGTCCTTCATTTAGCTTGAATGTAACTCTTGAAATTCCTTCCACGTGTTTGCACGCGCATATGAGTGCCTAGTATCAGATGTGCCTTGATGGATTGTGATTCCTCGATCGAGGGGCGAGGTGTGATTTATGAGAGTCTGATGTCAGGCCAGTCTGGACGACTTGGGGCCGGATCTTTACATATGCTTGAGCACCGAGTTGCTAATTGTATGAACAAGTGTTTTGAACTTATATGTTCAGTATTGTCCCTATTAGCGGGAATGGCGGCTGGATAGCTATGTGATGAGCATGTTAGTACTGCGAGATGTATCTATAAGACTTGGTAGTGACGAAGAAGTCTGCTAGATAATAGATGAACTATTAAGTGTTCGATTTCTATTGTGATTTGATGTGTAGCCTAGTTATGGGCGCGTGAAGAATCATTCTGTGTCTCCTAGTAGGGAGTGAAGTAAATTTCATGTTACGGTATGAGTTCAGACTCAGGAAGACTAAGTGGTTGTGTAATGTGTAAGACGGTGGAAGGTATACGAAAATGTTATAGTGAGGTAAAGCAGGAGGGTTATCTTATATTGTGATGGTACTGATGAGCTTGATGTACAACTTTTTCGTTTGGGGTTATTTTCATGATTCGAGTTTATTCAGACCATTTCTTATTGGTGCGCGAATTATGCAAGTTGTGGCTTAGGCATGTATTGATGTATCATTTCACCATAGAGGTGTGTTAGATTCGAGTTGATCGTTGGGGTCATTAATGAATACGAACGGATTTGATTCCATCTTATTGGAAGGATAATATCGAGGTTCGGCTCAGAAATCTGCTGTGGTATTAGCCAAAAGGGATGTGACTCCACGAATGATTGACCTAACAAATGATTAAGGTTTATTGCATGTTTCATTTATCATTAGTAGTATACAGAAGTGTCGGAATAAAACCTTGGTTGATAAGAGGTTTTCTACAAGTACTCGGCTGTTGTGTACAACTGTTGTGAATGGAAGTTATCGTTTTGAGTGTTTGAGTTATGTTGTATATCATATAATTGCACCTAAGGTTGCAGGTATGGGATATTACAACTGGTTCGGACTTATTCCGAATACAGATGTGAGGTTCTGATCTTGTGTATGATTTCGGAAAGTGAAATATGGTTCTATGATTTATGGGCTAGACTGGATTGTGTGATTTCAACTAAAATATGTTATCGGACCTATATGAGATAGGGTGACGTGGGATCATCCCTAGGCATATGCATGGTAAAGTTATTCAGCTATTGGTTCGCTTCTAGAAAAACTCTGGGAGCGTTCGAGGACAAACGTGTGTTTAAATGGGGGAAGATGTAACGACCCGATCGGTCATTTTGAGCTTTTGCACTTTGATCGCCGGTTCTCAGTCAAGGCTTGCCACGTGTAATGTATTATGACTGATGTAGACCGTTGGTTCTGGGTTTTCAGGAAAATCAAAATGAATTTGAAAGAAGAGTCTCAGTTGAAATCTTTGAATTTGAAATGTTTGACCAAGAGTTGACTTATCTGTATTCGAGCTCATATCGAAGTTTTTATGATTTGGTTAGCTTCATCGGGTGATTTATGACTTAGGAGCACGATTGGAATGCATATTTGAAGTCCGTGGAAGGATTTGGCTTCAATTGGTAAAGTTAGTATTTTGGCAAATTCCGATTGATAGGTGAGATTTTTATCTAAGGGTCGGAATGAAATTCCGAGAGTTGCAGTAGCTTCGTTAGGTGATTTGGGATATGTGTGCAAAATTTCAGGTCATTCGGAGGTGATTTGGATAAGTTTTTGATCCAATGTGTGTTTCGGAAGTTTTTGGAAAGCTTAGGCTTGAATTCGATGTAAATTGATGGTTTTGATGTTGTTTGAGGCGTTTTGACAATTGGAGCAAGTTCGAATGATGTTTTAGGATGGATTGGCACTTTTGGTTGAGGTCCCGGGTTCCTCAGGGTAATTTCGGATGGCTATCGGGATGAGTTTTGGACTTGTAGCATTTCTGAAGTTTTTTGGTTTTGGTATTTCCGCACATGTGGAAAGGGATCGCAAGTCAGGTCCCATAGATGCGGACAATAGATCGCAGGTGCGAGATTGGCTTGGGAGTTCTAGTTTCTGCAGAAGCGGATGGTAGCCGCAGATGCGAATTTACGACCGCAAAAGTGGTCTTGGCTTAAGTTAATGGCCGCAGAAGCGAAAGAAAACGCAGATGCAGTGCTTGGACCGGAGATGCGAAAAATGCCTGGGCAGAAGGGTTTTTAAGTTTCATTTTGTTCCGCGAGCTAATCTATTGTTCCATAATTTTTTAGCATCCTTGAAAGCTTTTGGACGGGAATTAAGAGGGTTTCGACTAGGATTGATTGGAGGTGAGTTCTATGACCTAAAAACATGATTTAACTATAGAAACAACCTAGAAATTCATGAAAATTAATCAAAAGGGGTAAGAACTAGGGCTTGAGTTTTGGCATTTCAAATTGGGTTTTGATGGGTCATTTGAACTCGGATTTGGGAGTTCTTGATATGTATAGACTCGTGGCGAGATAAGGAATCCGTTGATGTAAAATTTTCTAAAATTTGAGATGTGGGCCCGGGGCTCGGGTTTTGCAAATTTCGTGATTTTTGATGTTTTTTGACTCTTTTCGATTAGGTTATGTTCCCTTGGCCTATTGTGACGTATTCGTTGTGGTTTTTGTCAGATTTGACGTGCGAGGAAGCCGATTTGCGAGGTAAGGGCATAGCAAGCTAGGACTTTGGCTATCTTGAGGTGAGTAATGATTATAAATGATGTCCTGAGGGTTTGAAACCCCGGATTGCACAACGTAGTGCTATATTAAGGTGAAACACGCTCTTAATGACGAGCGCGGGGTTTTTTACTATTGGGGATTGTGACTTGGTCTGTCCCGATTGATGTTTTTACCGCGTACTAGACTGAGATATGTTTGTTATAAACATGATTTGGCCATGTTGTCATATTTTGGGCTTCATGCCGACTATTTGATCTTTCGTGTACTTTTATCACTGTTTCCTCACTATTTTGATATATTACTTGAGCTCAGTCCTATCAATTATTACTGTTTTACAAACTCAGCCACATTTAATTAAATTTTGAGATTTAAATGATATTTCCAATGTTGTTTGGCTGAGTACTACTGTCTTACTAATGCCCGAGGAGCTTGTGATGATTTTTAGACTGAGTGAGGTCGAGGGCCATATGTGAGGATATGCTGAGTGATATGAGGCCGAGGGCCTGAGATACATTTAGATGCCACGAGGTGGCTTGAGTTATGTGAGGAGGCTTTCAGGCATTATGAGTGATGTAAGAAGGCTTTCAGACCTTGTGAGTGGTGTGAGGAGGCTTCCAGGACTTGTGAGTGATGTGAGGAGGCTTTCGGGCCTTATGAGTGATATGAGAAGGCTTTCAGGCCTTATATTGATATAGCGCTTGGGCCGTAAGGGGCCCCTCCGGAATCCGCACACCCACAGGGAGCGTGTTTACCCATTATGCTGAGTAATTGATACTGAGCCCAAAGGGCTGATATGAGTGTTTCTGAGAGTAAGCCCGAGGGGGTGATATGAGTGACTGTGAGGTAGCCCGAGAGGCTGGTATTGCTTTGTGATATTGCCCGAGGGGCAAACTTTTATGTGCTCATGTTGCATACTTACTTGTCTTTTACTTGTTATATTGTGGTATTTGTGCCCGAAGGGCGGATTTCTGTGCATATCGGCACTAATTGTTTTGAAATTATTTTGCAACGGTTGAGAAGACTATTTTCAAAAGAGGTTTAAACTGAGCCAATCTAAAGATTTTCACAGGTCACTGTTTTCTCAAAGGATTGTACACTGCTTCTATACAACATATTGGTTGCTTTTCATGATTTCTTGCTGCTCAGTTATTATTTACTTTTATTACTCACTGAGTTTGAGCACTTACTTTACTCCCTGCACCCCATGTGCAGTTGCAGGTATTTATTCACCCGGTAGTGGGTATTGGCTTTTTGGAGGCAGAGTTGTAGGAGTTTAGCGAGGTGACTGCCAGCGTTCGCAACACCGTTTCTTTCTATGTTATTCATTATTTCTGTTTAGTGTATTTCTAGACTTTAAATGTAATTACATTCTCATAGATGCTCGTGACTTGTGACACCCCGGTTTAGTCTGTGTTTGGGCTGTACTTCCGCTAAGTAATGTTATTAAATCATCTTTAAAATTGTTCATTTCTGTTTATCTATTTCGAAAAAGGCAATTTGGGTTGGTTGGCTGGCCTTCTCCTCACGAGAGCGCCATGACGACCGAAGCGGGGTTTGGGTCGTGACAAACTGCTTCCTTATCTTCTTCTCCATATCCGCAGATGTGGTACCACTTCTACAGTAATTCCACTACTTCTATGATTAATGAAGAAAATACAAAACCGCAGATGCAAAAATACCAGAAGCAGCAAAAATACAGCAGTTGCAACATTTCCTCAACTTCTCGTTAACCATCTGAAATCACCCCGAGGCCCCCGGACCTCAACCAAAGGCATCAACGAATCCTAAAACCTTATTAAAACTTGTACCAATCTTCAAAACACTTCAAACAATATCAAAACAACCAAAACACATCAGATTCAAGCCTAAGTTTCTAAAATCTTCCGAATTCCGCTTTTGATCAAAAACCCAACCAAACCACGTTCGAATAACCTGTAATTTTGTACACATATTTTAAATAACACAACAGAACTACTGTAACTATCAGAATTCCATTCCGACCCTTAGATCAAAATCTCACAATCGGACCGAAACTTTAAAATTCAGCTGTTCGGCATTTCAAGCCTAAATTAGCTACGGACATCCGAATCACCATCCAAACACACCCCTAAGCCTGAAATCACCCAAATAGATCTAATGGAACCATTGGATTTCCATTCCAATGCCGTCTTCATATAGTTCTGACTACGTTGAACTTTCCAATACTTAATCTCGCATTTAGGGACTAAGTGTCCCAAAACACATTGAAAGTCAAAACCAAACATCCCGGCAAATCAAATTAGCATAAATAAACTTGGGGAAAGCAGTTAATAGGGGGTCGGGGCATTAATTCTTAAGACGGCCGGTCGGGTCGTTACAAAGTGCATCTCACCTAAGCCTCTGTATCGACCATGCTGCTAATCCTACTAGGCCACTAGAGATGCATGTGTCTGTGCAACAAAAATACACAGAAAGTGTAGCAAGAGTACGAAAATAACGTGTACTCAGTAAGTATCCCGTCTAATATAAAAAAAGTAGAGAGGAGAGGTCAACTTCGACACATTCTAGTAGTGCAATAATAATATACAAATAATATCATGAATCGAAGATATTAATAGCATGAGGCAAATAAATAGTTCTTTTATTAATGGGAAATTTCCAGATTCAATTTCATCATTTAAGCATTTATCTCAGGATACGGAGAACAGTTATCAACATCTATAAATCTCAAGGCAAGCAATACAAGCATGAGCAAATTATGCCGAGGTCATACGGTTCGATCCAACAATATTTAAATTATGCACTGCTATAGGGTCGAATGGCCCAAACCATAGATGCATCTATTTAATCTACTTAGGCGTTCAGCCTGTTCCACAATAGATAAACACATGCAAACAGTCAAATCAATAATTCATCAAGGAGCAAATATTTAGGAAAAGGCAAGTTTCTCTTTTAATAATCAAGAAATGATATCTAGACTTTTAGAAATTCATTTACACGTTCCACATGTTTTAAGCATTTTGAGTTTGTCAACAAGGTTGCAAGTATTACAAATAAGCATGCTTTTGGGCCCTAAAACTACCCGGACTTAAGCGCAATAGTAGCTATGCATGGACTCTCATCACCTCGCGCGTATGTAGCCCCCACAAATAGGAGCACATAACCAATTAACTCAAATATGGGAAAAAATCCCTCTTACAAGGTTAGAAAGGAGACTCACATCGCTCAAAAGATCCATAACCGACATTCTACGCCCTTCCGAAGACTCGAATCGATGCTAAATGCTGCAAAACTAGCCAACAATTATGCAAATCCGTTAATAGATGTTCAATTACTCATTACAATCCAATTTACAACAATTCCTAACCCTGATCGAAAAGTTGACAAAAACTCCCTCAGGCTCACGTGCCCGAATTCCGAAATTTTTCGAAGACTAAGTTTACTCATAGTCTCAAGAACTCAAATTTATAATTTACTCTCAATTTCACATCAAATATCTTGGTCAAAATCAAAAAATACAATTTCTAGGTCTCCTAGCAAAATCCAAAAATATTAGCTCAAAACTAGTAGAATCCACTTACCTCATGTTCGGTGGTGAAAATGGTACCTCAAAGTTGCTCGAAAATCGGCTCCAATAGAAGAAATGGGGTTGAAATAAATCCAACCCCCGATTTAAAAGAAATCACTGTCTCCAGTATTTTTCCACATGCGGTCACTTGATCGCTTCTACGGTACCGCCGGTGCGTCCACCACACTGCTTTTGTGGCCTATCAACAAACCCCCACTCCGCTTCTACGCTCCTCCATCCGCAGGTGCGGTCCCGCTTTTGCAGCAAGATGACCGCATCTGTGATCCTAGCCTAACCAATCCAATTTTATTTTTGTGACATAAGGGCCGCTTCTGCGGCTAAAGCCACACAGGTGCGGTCACACCAGATGGTAGCTGCTTCAGACCTTCTCCAAATTCCATTTTCAATCTGTTGACCATCGGAAATCCAACCGAGGCCCCCGGGACCCCGTCCAATCACACCAACCAGTCCCAAAACACATTACGGACTTGATTGAGGCCTCAAATAATATGAAATAACTCTAAAATCATGCATCGACCTTCAATCCAAGCTTAATGAACTTTAGAGTTTCAAACTTCTATATTGGATGCCAAAATATATTAAATCACGTCCAATCGACCTCAAATTTTGCACACAAGTCACATTTCACATTACGAACCTACTCAAACTTTTGGAATCGGAATCCAACCCCGATATCAAAAGGTCCACTTTCGGTCAAACATCTCAAAAACCTTTAAATTTATATCTTTGACCAAATGACTCCGAAATGACCTGCGAACCTTTGAATTTACTTCCGATAGCGCTCCAAATACAAGAATCACCATACGGAGCTATTCCCAGATTAAAATCCCAAACAGACATTGATAACACTGAAATACACTTCATCTCAAACTTACCAAATTTTTCCAAAAATGCTAACTTCCACACAAGGTGCTGAAACGTTCCTGGTTATTCCAAAACCCAGTCCGGACACATGCCCAAGTCCGAAATCATCATAAAAACCTGTTGGAACCTTTGAATCCCGATTTTGAGGTCATTTACTCAAAAATCCAATTTTAGCTAATTCTTTCAACTTAAAGCTTCCGAAATGAGAATTCTATTTCCAAATCAACTTTGCACTCCATGAAATTCAATTCCGACCATGCGCACAAGTCATAATACCTGAAATGAATTGCTCATGGCCTCAAACTATTGAATGGCAAGCTAGAGCTCAAAACTACCATTTGGGTTGTTACGTTCTCTCCCACTTTAACATATGTTTGTCCTCAAACATGCTAAGAACTGCATTAGAGTTGTCTGAAATCACAGTTAAACACGTTGTGCACCTAACCGTGCTACAACAACTCAATTGAGTATATTAGCTCGAGCAAATTTGAAGATATTTTCTTTTATTCAAACAAATAAGCTTAGAATCCAATTCTAACATCAAAAATTCTCCATCAGGCCTGCTTCCACTATATGAACACCTGTAACGACCCGATCGTTTATTTTGAGAAATCAAGCCCCGTTTGGCGGCATAAGGTCTAGAACAGCTTTATAATATGAGTATCGACTTGCGTGCATGACGGAATTCGGATTTCAGATGGTTTAGAGTCAAATGTAGAGAAGAAACCTTGTTTTGGAAGTTAGAATGGTGAAAAGTTGACCGGAATTGGACTTTTGGGTAAACGACCCCAGAATGGGCCGTGGATGATCTCAACAGCTTCGTATGGTGATTTTGGACTCAGGTGCGCTCCCGGATTCAGATTTGGAGGTCCGTAGAGTAAGTTAAGGCATTTCGGCGAAAGTTGAAGTTGGAAAATGAAGAAGTTTGACCCACAGTTGACTTTTGGGATATGGGGGTCGGAATGCGATTCCTAGAGTTGGAACGGCTCCGTTATGTCATTTTGGACTTGTCTGCAAAATGTGGCATCATTCCGAGTTGAATTGATAGGTTTCGGCATGAGGTTCGTAATTTGAAGACTTGGAAGTTCATAAGCTTGATTTTTGGTTTTGATTCCTCGTTTCGATGTTGTGTTATGTGATTTGGGACTTCGAGCGAGTCCGTATTAGGTTGTATGACTTGTTTGTGTGATTGGTTGAGGTCCCGGGGGCCTCGGGTGTGTTTCGAATGCTCAACGGGTAAATTTTGAAGTTAGAAGAAAATTGCAGCAGGCCTTCTGTTATTTCCGCTTCTGGGGCTTAGGAACCGCATAAGCGGAGCCACAGAAGCGGCTTGGTAACCGCAGGAGCGAAAAGTAGGAGTTGGCTTGGGAACCGCAGAAGCGAACTCGCTTCTCCGATTGGTGGACCACAGAAGCGGTTGATCGGCTAATTGAGAGAAACTGCAGAAGCGATTGGTTTTCCGCAAAAGCGGGACCGCAGAAGCAGTCCCTATACCACAAAAGCTGAAATCACTGGTATGAAATGGAATAATCCGAGGGTTTGCTTCAAAAGTTAGAAAATCAATTGGGAGCTCGGGAGAAGCCGATTTTGGGTGGATTTTGAAGAGAAGATTAGTGGGTAATATTTCTTTAACCTCATTTAGTTATTTTCTATCAATATCTAGTTAAATCCACCATTAAAATTCGAATTCAAGGTCAAAATTGTTTAAAATTGGATGAAACTTCGTAGACTTAGTTATTGTGATTTGAATGGGCATTTGACCTCCGATTTGGGAGATTTTTATATGGTTGGACTCATGAGAGCACGAGGGTTCAGAAAATGTGAAGATTATTCGATTCCAAGACGTTGGCTGGAGAGACATTTTGGTCATTTTACCTATTTTCGCGCCCTAGCTCTAAATTTTATAGTGGAATCAGTTGTTTGCAATATTATTTAAAATGTGTGATTTAATTGACTAGATTTGGGCCATTTGGAGTCGAGAACTAGTGGCAAGAACGTGTTTGCTAGTTGATGTTAGCCGGTTCGAGGTAAGTATCTTGCCTAACCTTGTGTGGGGGACTTCCCCTTAGGATTTGAGTCTTCTATGTTGATTGTATTCCTTGAACACAAGGTGATGAGGGCGTGTTCGGATTTATTTATGGTAAATTGATCCTTTAGGCTTTTTGATCCTTGTAATCACAGAATATGAAGTTGTACTTGGGCCGATTGATGAAAATCCTATTTTACTTAAGTTGTTAACATTTAATTTTCTTTCTTATTTGCTTTATATTACTTGAAGTCTATTACTTGTGTTAGACTAGGAAAGCATGTCTACCTGATATAATTGCATAATTGCTAATTTATTTAATCGTACTACGTGAAGCATGCTAGGCTAGTTCTATCTGCTACTCCATTTTTCATATTTATACCTTGGTTTGTTTCTGGCTGTGATTGCACTTTTATTTTGGGACTATGGGACGGTATCCCGGGAGATCCCCCTGCACTTTTATTTTGGCACTACGGGACGGTATCCCGAGAGATCCTCCTGTACTTTTATTTTAGGACTATGGGACGGTATCCTGGGAGATCCCCCTGCACTTTTATTTTGTGACTATGGGACGGTATTCCGGGAAATCCATTGGACAGTTGAGGAGAAGGCTACAGGACGGTATCCTGTGAGACCCTTATTAGTATTTGAGATTGAGTGGTGTTTACCCTGTGTTTCTGTTTTATCCTGGTAGTTATTATTGTTTTGTTGATTTGCCTTATTACACTACTGCATTTATCATTCTTGTCAGATTTCCACCCTGTTAAATTGTTGATATTGTGATGCACGAGGTCTCTACCGTGCGGTTGTTGATATTGTGATGCACGAGGTTTTTGCCATGCGGTTGTTGTTGAAAGGTTGCACGAGGTCTTTGTCATGCTATTGTTGTTATTGATGTTTTGCACATGCAGCGTAATAAGGCGGGATATGTTATATGCTTATATGTGGGTTGCGCATGTGGCGGAATAAAGTGGGACATTGTTATGCACGTGTGGCGAAATAAGGCGGTGCCTATTATATTATTTATTGCACACATGGCGAAATAAGGTGGGCTATGTCAGTGATTGGTTGTATAGAGCTGTGACGGCCTGTTGAGGCATTCCTATTTGTTTCTATTGTGATTGTGGATTGTTTACCTGTATGAACGTTACCTCTTGGGAGTTGTGAGGGAACATCATACGTGCGGTCCGTCCTCCTTTTCATGTTTGCTGTTTGGTAGAATTTTGTTAGAAATATTTGCACAAGCATACACGTTGCTGAGCACTCCTATTAGAGGTGAATTCCTCCTGATTTTTTTTCTAAGGGTGGAGGTACGCCTCGCTTATCCATTATATTTGGGTGAGTGGCCCTAGTTAGCCAGTTATTTGTCGGTATGACCATGAGATTGATGGGGCACAAGATGCCAATTGTTAGATTTCAGATGCTGGGTTTTTGCAAGTTGTGGTTAGTCCAAGGTTGGTGAAATTGTGGAAAGAGTGGGATAAGACCTTCTGTGAACATCATTGTACGATATAAGTTATTGACTTGTTTCTTTTCTTGCTGTGTTGTGGCCTTAGGATTTGGGTTATGATTCTACCGTTGTTTTGTATCATCGTTTATTATATTCTTATTGTTAATTGTTGTATTTGTCCCTTATTGTGCATTGTAGCATTTTTTGTCGTTCACGCATTCTTTACATACTCATATGTCATTGCCATTATTCCTATGATTATACTGTTTATCGACCGGTAGGTGCCTTGACTGTTCCTCGTCACTACCCCATCGAGGTTAGTCTTGGTACTTACTGGGCACCGCCGTGGTATGCTCATACTACTCTTCTGCACATTTTTTTGTTGTGCAGATACAGGTACTCCCGTTCAGTTCTATCAGCCTTGGAAGGAGGCGTATTGGTAGAGACTTCATGGTATATCTGCTACGTCTGCAGACCGAGGAGTCACTTTCCAGCTTTTCTGTAATAAGTATAGTTCTTCCAGTATTTTCTCTTTTGTATAGATATTCTTGAGTTAGAGCTTCTTATGTATCCCTTAGCTTGTGATTTGTGAGTTTCCGGGTTTTGGGAAGTTTTGTTAGCTTTGAGAATTGTTGTGGTATGTGCCGAACGACACCTTAAACCCTTTTTATTTTACCAGTTCAGTTTTATTTATTTTCTTCCACAAATTTTGGTTTTCTTCCGCATTTTTAGGCTTACCTAGACATAGGGACTAGGTGCCATCACTACATGTTCATGGAGGGTAAACTGGGGCCGTGACAAGATGGTATCAGAGCTCTAGGTTCATAGGAGTCACAGATCACATGCCGGTTTATTAGAGTCTCGTGGATCGGTACGGAGACGTCTGTACTTATCTGCGAAAGGCTATGTAACTGTTAGGAAAATTCAACTTCACTTGATTTCCCTGTCGTGCGAGATTTTTGACATCCACAATCCTAAACCTCTGTCTTTTACTCTCTCACAGATGGTGAGGACATGTACTACTCGAGGTGATCAAGCACCCGCACCCATTGCTGCAGCCGTCGGAGGTCGGGGCCGGGGTAGAGTTCGAGGACGCGCACGAGGTGCAGCGAGAGTGCCTGCGCGAGCTGCCGCAGAGGTACCACCAGTAGATCCAGCCGGAGTCCAGGCACCTAACACGCCCACTTCTACTACTACTCCAGCTATTTAGGAGACTTTGGCATAGTTCATGAGTATGTACACCATTTTGGCTGAGGCAGGATTGCTTCCCCATGCTGCAGCCACATCCCAGGCCGGGGGAGGAGCATAGACTCCCGCCGCCCGTGCTCCTGAGTAGCGAGTGCATGTTGAGTAGGTTACAGAGATTATTCCTGCGCCACCTGCGGCACCAGTTTAGCCCGAGGGCATGGCAGCGGCTTCCGAGCTGGAGTAGATGAGACTAGAGAGGTTCAAGAAGTATGATCCTCCGGTGTTCAGTGGATTAGCATCAGACGATGCCTTGGGATTTCTTGATGAGTGTTACCATATTCTCCGTACTATGGGTATCTCTCGATCGAGCGGGGTTTCCTTCACTACTTTTCAGCTTCGAGGAGCCGCCTATGATTGGTGGCGCACCTATGAGTTAGACAGTCCAAACGAGGCAGCTTCACTGACTTGGACTCAGTTTTCAGATATATTCTTGAGAGAGTTTGTTCTCAGAGGGAAGCATGGCGCGCGGAGTTCGAGCATTTGCACCAAGGTGCTATGACCGTCTTGGAGTATGCTGTCCGTTACACTAGTTTGGCTAGACATGCCTCAGCGTTGGTTTCTACTGTTCACGAGAAGGTTCTCCGGTTCATTGAGGGGCTTATTCCTAGCATCAGGTCCAGGATGGCCCGTGAGTTGGAGATGGATATTCCATATCATCAGGTGGTGAACATTGCTAGGAGGATAGAGGGTATGCATGCTAGAGAGAGAGAGAGAGGGCAGGCAGGGTCAGGAGAGATAGAGCAGACGAGATCAGGAGGGAGAGTTTGAGGAGGCGAGGAGTCCTCGTAGACCGAGGAAATATATAGGTCCTTATTTTTTAGGCAGGGTGCGTCATGGTAGAGGTTTTACGGGCCAGCCATTTCAGTTCGCATTTCAGACTCAGCATGGTAACTCAGGTGATCAAGGGTCTCGGAGTACCCGTACCGCACAGTTCACACCGCCTCGTCAGCAGAGAGGGTGTTTTGAGTGTGGAGATACTAGCCACATGGTGAGAGATTGTCCCAGACTTCGGACCGGTGTGTCCCAATGAGGTATTCAGGCAGGTAGAGGGCGCCCAAGAGGGGGAGGCCTGGCTCGTTAATGTGATCAGGTACGGATATGGTAGGCTTGAGGCCGTTGTGCCAGTTGAATGACATTCAGGTACGGATTTGGTTTGTTGTTGAGGGGAACTATCTGTAGCCCATCCAGTTCTACTTATCAGGGCGGATTTCTTTGTTTGTTGCTCCATTTATGGGACCGCTTCATGATTTGCACTTCATCTATGTGATTACCCTGTTGAGAGGTTTTATGAGTGATAGGCGTGTCTATCGTCTGATTTTTAGCCGTTGTCGAGAGTTACGAGGCTAGTAGTATTTTCCTATTGTCTGTTTTGGTAGGCTTGATGTGACTTCTGAGCATTCTTGGTTACGAACTGTGATTTCTATGCTCCACCGGTGTGGGAGCTGGTCTGTGTTGTAAATTGTAGACGGAATTGATCTAGTGAGAGTCTCTAAATGGGTTGATATGAGCCCTACTTCTGATTTAGTGTTGAGGGCGGGACCCTCGTGACTTTAAGTTACTTATATGTCGAGACCGGGCTGTGTACAGCGGTGAGAGGTTATAATAGTATAGATCATTGTGAGTCTTTTATATGCTTTCATTCTTTCTTGTTAGATGTTTTTGTCGATTAGTTCCCCTATGTGTTTCCTTTCTTATACTTAGTCATTTTCGTTTTATGCTTCTTGATTTTAGCTTGTGGGATATGTACCCGTTGGTATTGGCTGAGGTTTGGTTATTTGGGTGTCTGTTATGCGGTTTTCGTGGGTTTTATATCATCTCCAGTGTTGTGGAGGTTTGAAAAGAGTTCCTGTAGAATATGAGGCTTATGGCCGGTACAGATTTGATCTCAAGCAAGTATTGCTACCAGAAATGTGATTGTGGGCCTATGTGTGAGGTGTCATGTTGTATGGTTGTACCCTGTGTGTGTTGGCTTGTATTGAAATAGTTGGTTGATACTGATATCGGACATGGATTTAGGATCGGGTCTATTGGAAATGAATAGAAGGTGAGAATTTTGGCTTGAAGGCTTACTGGTATTGCTAGGAAGGTTAAATTTCAGTTGAAATGGTGTCGTCAGCCTTAAGTGGATTGGGGTGACGTGGGATCACCCGCGGGTGTATGTTGGAAGTGCGCACTCAGTGACTTGAGGACTTCCAGTCGAATCTTAGCACGTTCGAGGACGAACGTTGGTTTTAATAGAGGGAGGATGTAACGACCCGACCGGTCGTTTTGATAAATCAAGCCCCGTTTGGAGGCATAAGGTCTGGAATAGCTTCAGAATATGAGTATCGACTCTTGCGTGCATGGTGGAATTCGGCTTTCAGATGGTTTAAAGTCAAATGTAGAGAAGAAACCTTGTTTTGGAAGTTAGAACGGTGAAAAGATGACCGGAATTGGACTTTTGGGTAAACGACCCTGAAATGGGCCGTGGATGATCTCAACAGCTTCGTATGGTGATTTGGGACTTAGGTGCATGCCCGGATTCAGATTTGGAGGTCCATAGAGTAAGTTGAGGCATTTCGGCAAAAGTTGAAGTTGGAAAATGAAAAAGTTTGACCCACAGCTGACTATTTGGATATCGGGATCGAAATGCAATTCCGAGAGTTGGAACGGCTCCGTTATGTCATTTTAGACTTGTCTGCAAAATTTGGCGTCATTCCGAGTTGAATTGATAGGTTTCGGCATGAGATTCGTTATTTGAAGACTTGGAAGTTCATAAGCTTGATTTTTGGTTTTGATTCGTCGTTTCGATGTTGTGTTATGTTATTTGGGACTTCGAGCGAGTCCATGTTAGGTTATATGACTTGTGTGTGTGATTGGTTGAGGTTCCGGGGGTCTCGGGTGTGTTTCGGATGCTCAACGGGTAAATTTTGAAGTTAGAAGAAAATTGCAGCAGGCCTTCTGGTATTTCCGCTTCTGCGGCTTGGGAACCGCAAAAGCGGCTTGGTAACCGCAGGAGAGAAAAATGGGAGTTGGCTTGGGAACCGCAGAAGCAGTGTAAGTTCCGCAGAAGCGAACTTGCTTCTGCGATTGGTGGACCGCAGAAGCGGTTGATCAGCTAATTGAGAGAAACCGCAGAAGTGGTTGGTTTTACGCAAAAGCGGGACCGCAGAAGCGGTCCCTGTACCGCAAAAGCAGAAATCACTGGTATGAAATAGAATAATCCGAGGGTTTGTTTCAAAAGTTGGAAAATCAATTTGGAGCTCGGGAGAAGGCAATTTTGGGCGGATTTTGAAGAGAAGATTAGTGGTTTAATCTCATTTAGTTGTTTTCTATCAATATCTAGTTAAATCCACCATTAAAATTCGAATTCAAGGTCAAAATTGTGGAAAATTGGATGAAACTTCTTAGACTTAGTTATTGTGATTTGAATGGACATTTGACCTCCGATTTGGGAGATTTTTATATGGTTGGACTCGTGAGAGTACGAGGGTTCTTAAAATGTATAGATTATTCGATTCCGAGATATTGGCTGGAGGGGTATTTTGGTCATTTTACCTATTTTCTCGCCCTAGCTCTAAATTTTATAGAGGAATCAGTTGTTTGCAATATTATTTACAATATGTGATTTAATTGACTAGATTTGGGCCATTTGGAGTTGAGAACTCATGGCAAGAACATGTTTGCTAGTTGATGTTAGCCGGTTCGAGGTAAGTATCTTGCCTAACCTTGTGTGGGGGACTTCCCCTTAGGATTTGAGTCTTCTATGTTGATTGTATTCCTTGCACGCGAGGTGACGAGTGCGTGTTCGGATTTATTTATGGTAAATTGATCCTTTAGGCTTTTAGATCCTTGTAATCACCGAATATGAAGTTGTACTTGGGCCGATTGATGAAAATCCTGTTTTACTTAAGTTGTTAACATTTAACTTTCTTTCTTATTTGTTTTATATTACTTGAAGCCTATTACTTGTGTTACAATAGGAAAGCATGTCTACCTCATATAATTGCCTAATTGCTAAGTTGTTTAATCGTACTATGTGACGTATGCTAGGCTAGTTCTATCTGCTACTCTATTTTTCATATTTATCCCTTGGTTCGTTTCTGGCTGTGATTGCACTTTTATTTTGGGACTACGGTACGGTATCCCGGGAGATCCCCCAGCACTTTTATTTTGGGACTACGGGACGGTATCCTGGGAGATCCATTGGACAGTTGAGGAGAGGGCTACAGGACGGTATCCTGGGAGACCCTCATTAGTATTTGAGATTGAGTGGTGTTTACCCTGTTTACTGTTTTATCCTGGTAGTTATTATTGTTTCCTTGATTTGCCTTATTACACTGCTGCATTTATCATTCTTGTCAGATTTTCACCCTGTTAAATTGTTGATATTGCGATGCACGAGGTTTCTGTCGTGCGGTTGTTGATATTGTGATGCACGAGGTTTCTGTCGTGCGGTTGTTGTTGAAAGGTTACACGAGGTCTTTGCTGTGCTATTGTTGTTATTGATGTTTTGCACATGCGGCGTAATAAAGCGGGATATGTTATATGCTTATATGTGGGTTGCGCATGTGGCAGAATAAGGTGGGACATTGTTATGCATGTGTGGTGAAATAAGGCGGTGCCTATTATATTATTTATTGCACACGTGGCAAAATAAGGTGGGATATGTCAGGGATTGATTGTATAGAGTTGTGACGGCCTGTTGACGCATTCCTATTTGTTTCTATTGTGAATGTGGATTGTTTACCTGTATGATCGTTACCACTTGGGAGTTGTGAGGGAACATCGTACGTGCGGTCCGTCCTCCTTTTCATGTTTGCTGGTTAGTAGAATTTTGTTAGAAACATTTGCACGAGCATACACACTGAGTACTCCTATTATAGGTGAATTCCTCCTGATTTTTTTCTAAGGGTGGAGGTACGCCTCGGTTATCCATTATATTTGGGAGAGTGGCCCTAGTTAGCCAGTTAGTTGTCAGTATGACCATGAGATTGATGGGGCACAAGATGCCAATTGTTAGATTTCAGATGCTGGGTTTTTGCGAGTTGTGGTTAGTCCGAGATTGGTGAATTTGTGGAAAGAGTGGGATAAACATCATTGTACGATATAAGTTATTGACTTGTTTCTTTTCTTGCTGTGTTGTGGCCTTAGGATTTGGGTTGTGATTCTACCATCGTTCTGTATCATCGTTTATTATATTCTTTTTGTTAATTGTTGTATTTGTCCCTCATTGTGAATTGTAGCATTTTTGGTCGTTCACGCATTCTTTACATATTCATATGTCATTACCATTATTCCTATGATTATACTGTTTATCGACCGGTAGGTGCCTTGACTATTCCTCGTCACTGCCCCAATGAGGTTAGTCTTGGTACTTACTGGGCACCGCCGTGGAGTGCTCATACTACTCTTCTGCACATTTTTTTGTTGTGCAGAAACAGGTACTCCCGTTCAGTTCTGTCAGCCTTGGAAGGAGGCGTATTGGTAGAGACTTCAACGTATATCTGCTACGTCCGCAGACCGAGGAGTCCCTTTCCAGCTTTTCTGTAGTAAGTATAGTTCTTCTAGTATTTTCTCCTTTGTATAGATATTCTTGAGTCAGAGCTTCTTACGTATCCCTTAGCTTGTGATTTGTGAGTTTCCGAGTTTTGGGAAGTTTTGTTAGCTTTGAGAATTGTTGTGGTATGTGTCGAACGATATCTTAAACCCTGTTTATTTTACCAGTTCAGTTTTTATTTATTTTCTTCCGCAAATTTTGGTTTGTCTTCCGCATTTTTAGGCTTACCTAGACATAGTGACTAGGTGCCATCACTACATGTTCATGGAGGGTGAACTGGGGCCATGAAAATCACTACACGCAGCACCACAACATGACTGCATACCTTAGCTGAATTCACACCTTGCACCACTTTACTCACAGGACCACAATAATATTCTCTAATGAAATTAGCCGAAATTCCACGAATCTGATGCTCCCATTGCACCTCATGACATTCATAGGCCTTTCTCTAACTATTACAATACCGCCATGATGGAAAAGATGTGTAAAAATTCATAACCAACTGTAGAATTCAACAAATCATAGGGTCTATACTCCTAACAAGAACCATCACCTCATTCTGAACCAAATAATGGCCTTAGCTCATTGATATACTTCATATAGTCAAATTGCACTGATCCTAAATCCAATGATCTCGTCTCACCCAGTACAAACTCCTCAGGCGATAAGCTACCCCAGACATAATGAAAAGTCTCATATGCCAATATGCTACCAATTCGAACATGATACAAGAGGGAAACGGCCTCTGGAATGGACTACTCAACTCACACGGCTAATATGAGTTATCCTTAGAAAATAGGAAGAAAAACACATAAAAATAGATATAGGAAACTGTACTCAACATCACACTGTAGCGGCACACAACCCGATCCAAACAACATACCTATGGCGGCGTGCCTCCCGATCCACATATAAAATTCACATAAGGAGATACACACTGAGCTACATTGCTCATTATAGTAAAATACCGAATGTCGGTCACAAACACGCTAAGTGAATAATACCATCCCTGGGGAGACATATAGCGGTATAAGCTACAAAACTTAAGCATGACTGTGGTGCGATATACGATCTGAATCTCAAGAGCCACCCTACTCATATAACATTATCTGTACGCAAAACCTCAACACATAAGAAATTCACCAAGTCGCCTCACAACTCACATGGCATAATATGTCATTACATGAAATATCTTACGATGAAATGATGCCCCGACTACTCTTCCATAAGGAGTGCATTGCTCGAATGAACACATTTACCCTAATATAGAGCACATATTCACATTTAATTCCATCCACAGACCTTAAGCTGATTCTGATCACATTGAACTAGGCTAATAGCCTTTAAAAGGTCCATAATAACCCCCATTTTCTCATAACACACAAGAACAAACATCATAACAGGAGTGGTCCTCCACAGTTCACAACCCAATAAACCGAGTGCCCTCCAGGTAACAATTCTCAATTTAACGACATCACCACAGTCTTCATACTTGGTTTAACTCTCAATTAATCAAGTGGCTACATGCCACACTTATACAACCTTCTCGTAGGGCACGCTACCACAACCTTCCATAATAGACAGCAGGTCTGTACATTCAAACCACCGGCCGCACTAATGCTGAAAAGCAATCAAGAATCCTGGACCAGGATGCAAAGCCTTTTTTACAAAACACCCATCTCAGGTGACGCTGAAGACAATACCAACTTACTTTAAATATTGAAACTCCTTTCTTACTCATCTGTGCTTATGACATTCTTGTCAATACCAAACTGCAACCTTGATCCTCACTTCAAATTCCACACTACCCACTGCACCAATGTGAACACGATTTCATCATAACTCCAGAACCACCAACAGATTAACACTTCATCATATGGAAACTTTACACTTAACTCACTTCAAGAGGACCATAGCAATACATAGGTGAATTCTCATAACCGTAGAATATGGCAATCTCTATGCAGTGGTCTAAGCCAACATAGCCCTTCCGGGATCCGCCTGCACATAACAGGCCATAACAGTAGAATACTTATGAATAACATCAATTACGATGGCCGACAAGCCTCAAACGTACCGTCATAAATCACTTGCATAACTTGATCACGCTGAAGGAACTGATCACTACCACCAATATGCCAATTCAACTATGGCTAACCAATCTATCTTATTCTAATTTATACTTGATTGCCTTCGAAATAATAATAACTCCATTCAACACATAACACACTCCAACTGCACTCACCCCGAGTGATATTGAATGACGATACCATGCTGTCTCAAATCCCATGAACGATTTCATACCTTCAAAATGCTACATTGATAGTAAAAACACCATAGAACATTCTAGGCCCCTTCTCATAAGCTGCTACCAAACTTGATTCTTAACCGTACCGACAGACTCAAAATTATTATGCTCCAAACTTTACCTATTTGAATCCACTATGACCGTTATTGAGAGCCACCCGCTCTGACTTGGCTCTGAATATAATGAAACTCCATGAAACTTCTAGCACATGAATACCCTCTCGACGAATCACTCGACAGAATTACTTCACTCGAAACCCATATCTATACAAGGCATAAATCCTGAATCCTTTCGCAAGTCTGAACATGAATCAATAAGGCCAATCATAGCAGACCTTTAACAATTCCTTTGCTCAAATCACCATTTATGTTCTTTTCCCATAGCAGAAATAATCCATCAATATGCTAATAACCAGAAACCTCGCAAGTAGTTAACCATGCAACCCAATCATAGGTGGTGGGACTCTTCCACTTAGCTTGAATCCACTATTACCCAATTCTGGAATTCACCAGGATTCTGTATCTTTTATTGACATAACCTTGCACAATCAACTGCCAAAATTCTTTGAATCTTTCTGTGAAACACCTCTTTTATACTCTGAATCATCAACAACATTCGCACGACCGATCTCTTTGATGTACAACCAATAGAATTCTTCACGGAAGCTTCGCCAACCATGCGACTGCTAATCTTCTCACTAGAGATAACCCACCTGTGGAATTTATGTGCCGAAATCTTTCATTGATGCTGCACGGGATACAATTACTAAGACATCAATAACCCATCCTAAGTTCGAGCTCACTCTCTAGCTGCACAAGTCCATTCATCCCTCGTAGACATCAATTGAATGTGCGGTAATATCCTTCCAATTCAAAGTTATGTTGTATCCTTCTTCATTTCAAGCAGCTCCTTTCCTTTGTATAAAATCTTATGCCGCATAATAGCCCATACTTCAAATTAAATCCGTAGACCCCAATTACCAATTACTAAAATTCCCAAATCATTCACAAACTCTCCTTATGGTGCATAGTAATCCAAACACAAAGCCCATATGCAACTCCGCCACTCTCCCACTTTGGCGTAACTCACCCATTTAATCGACTACTCAACCTTTGCTTCTTATACCTGACCTTCTAGAAATTTTAACCATCGCCTGACACTCCCCACATGTCCTTCCTCATCCTTTGCTGCTTATTTGTTGCCTTAAATGAAATCTATCTTCGTAGTACTTGAACCCACAAATCGATACTAACTTTAAACCTTTCCAAAGATCATCTTTCTCGAGTCGTTAACATTAGAATAACCAATTAAATCTTGAACCACTACACCCCACGATATCTAACAGCCGTTCTCTAATATTATTTTACAATATCCTGCCCCAAAGGCGAACTGCAGAAGACCATAACACCGGCGAATTTAACACATACAATCGAGGACGACGACACCACATCGCAGATGAAAATTCCACCACACTCGAAAATGCCAAGTCTCGTTACTCCATCACCCCAAATCTGGACATTCATAAGGCAATTGCTTTTCCTCCATTGGAAATGAAATATTAGGTCTCTGAATCCTACACTGAGTAGACTTTCTTTCAAACCATTAACCGCCACAATACATAGGAAAGTATCCTACCATCAAGTCAATACTATGCGATAACCAATCGTGAGTATCATAGCAACCTGTGCATAGCCTTCAAGATCTTAGAAGCCCAACTACCGAGCCAAAACGATAGAAAAATCATTCCGTAAGGAAACGACAATAGCCCAACCAACTATACCGGGAGAAACATCCTGCACCACATCTGTAGTACCATTATAATCAATTCTCGATTTATAACAAGCGGTCGCGTTGCTTAAAATTAAGTAGGAAGGAAACAAGGGCATAAGCCTCAAGGAATCAAATCGCACAATGAGGTACCAAGAAGGGAGGTGCTCCTAACAATCATGTAGCCTCCCGAAAATAAGTACGGACGTCTCTGTACCAATCCGCGAGACTCTACTAGACTTGCTCATGACTCGTGAGACCTAATGAAACCTAGTACTCTGATACCATCTTGTCACGATCCAAAATCCACTAAGGATCGTGATGGCGCCGACATTTTGTCAGGCAAGCCAACACTAAGAAAATTAATTAAATTCTCATTTTAGGACTTATTAAAATTGTTGTTACCACCCAAAATCCACTAAGGGTCGTGATGGCACCAGACGTGCTGTTAAGCAAGCCAACACCAAGAAAATTAATTAAATTCTCATTTTAGGACTTATTGAAATCACTCCTTTTATACATAAAACGACAAATAATAAAATTTACTGAAATAAGGTGATGTCTTTAACCAATTTAATATTGAACAGTCCCGTAACCATCCCAGAACCAGGTGCCACAAGTGCATAAGCTATCTATCGGAAGTAGTATAATACAATAACCGTCCGGAATACAAATTGGATAGAAAGTAAATATAATAATCTGAAAGAGGCTCTACTGGCTGCAGGTCATCTCGGGAAGTGTAGCTCACCTAAGCCTCCGTATCAACCATGATTTTACGCCTACTAGGCCACTAGAGATGCATGTGCATGTAAAATAAAAATGCACAGCAAGTGTAGCATGAGTACGAAAATAACATATACTCGGCAAGTATCCTATCTAATCTCGAAGAAGTAGAGACGAGAGGTCAACTTCGACACTTTCTAGTGGTTCAATAATAATGTACCAACAATTTAGTGAATCGAGGATATTCATTAAACAACTTTAACTTAATAGCATGAGGCAAATAAACAGTTCTTTTATTAATGAGAAATTTTCATATTCAATTTCATCATCTAAGCATTTATCTCAGTACACGGACAACAATTATCAACATCTATAAATCTCAAGGCAAACAATACTAGCATGCGCAAATCAGCTTGAGGTCGTATTGCCCGATCCAACAATATTTAAACTGTGCACGGCTAGAGAATCGAATTGCGCGAATCATAGATGCATCAATTTAATCTACCGAAGTGTTCGGCCCATTCCACCATAGATAAACACATTCAAACAGTCAAATAAATAATTCATCAAGGAGCAAATATTTAGGAAAAGGCAAGTTTCTCTTTTATTAGTCAAGAAATGATATCTATCCTATTAGAAATTTATTTACACATTCAACATGTTTTAAGCATTTTGAGTTTGTCAACAAGGTTGCATGTTACAAGTAAGCATGTTTTTCGGCCCTAAACTACCCGGACTTAAGTATAATAGTATCTACGCACTGACTCTCCCCACCTCGAGAGTACGTAGCCCCCACAGATAGGAGCACATACCCAATCAACTCACATATGGGGACAATTCCCTCTTACATGATTAGAAAGGAGACTCACCTCGCTTCGAAGATCCATATCCATTATTCCACGCCCTTCCGAAGACTCGAATAAATGCTAAATGCTCCAAAATTAGCCAATAATTATGCAAATTCATTAATATGTGTTCAATTACTTATTACAATCTAATTTATAACAATTCCTATCCCCGATCGAAAAGTTGATAAAAATGTCATTGGGCCCACGTGCCCGAATTCCAAAAATTTTCCAAGATTAAGTTTACCCAGAGCCTCACGAACTCAAATATATAATTTACTCTCAATTTCACATAAAAATCGTGGTCAAAATCCAAAAATACAATTTCTAGGTCTCCTACCAAAACTCATAATTTCTACCAAATTTTCATGCTCAAATCCGTACATAATCCAAGTATTAACTCAGAACTAGTAGAGTCCACTTACCTCATGTTTGGTGGCGTAAATGGTACCTCAAAGTTGCTCCAAAATCGGCTCTAATGGAAGAAATAAGATTGAAATGAACCCAACCCCCGATTTAAAAGAACTCACTACCTCCAACATTTTCGCACCTGCGGTACAGCAGGTGCATCCTCCACACCTCTTCTGTGGTCTATCACAAAACCCCTTAGTCCGCTTCTACGCTCCTCTATCCGCAGGCGCTGTCCCGCTTTTGCGGCAAGATGACCGCATATGCAGTCCCAGCCTAACCAATCCAGTTCCGCTTCTGATATGCAAGGGCTGTTTCTACGGCTCCGCACCTATGGCCCAAGCCTCGCATGTGCGGTTACACTAGAAGGCAACTTCTTTCTACCTTCTCCAAATTCTATTTTAAATCCGTTGACCATCCAGAATCCACTAGAGGCCCCCGAGACTCCATGCAATCACACCAACCCGTGCCAAAATACATTACGGACTTGCTTGAGGCCTCAAATCATATCAAACAACGCTAAAATCATGCATTGACCTCCAATCCAAGCTTAATGAACTTTAGAATTTTGAACTTCTACATTCGATGCCAAAACACATCAAATAACATCTGATTGACCTTAAGTTTTCCACGCAAGTCACATTTGACATTACGAACCTACTCTAACTTCCAGAATCGGAATCCGACCCCAATATCAAAAGGTCCACTTCTGGTCAAACTTATCAAAAACCTTCAAATTTCTATCTCTGGCCAAATGATTACGAAATGACCTACGAACCTCTGAATCCACTTCCGATCACGCTCCCAACATCAAAATCACCATACAGAGATATTCCTAGACTCAAAATCCCAAACAGACATTGATAACACTGAAATAATATTCAACCCAAACTTATGAAAGTCTTTCAAAAGTGCTAACTTCCACAATAGGTGATGAAACGCTCCAGGGTCTTCCAACACCCGATCCGGACATACGCCCAAGTCTGAAATCATCATACGAACCTGCTGGAACCTTCAAATCCTAATTCTGGAGTCATCTCAAAAATCCAATCTTAGTTAATTGTTTCTAACTTAAAGGTTCGGAAAATGAGGATTCTCTTTCCAAATTAACTCCGAACTCCCCCGAAATACAATTCCGACAATTTGCACGAGTCGTGATACAGAAATGAAGTTGCTCACGGGCTCAAACTGTTGAACGGCACGCTAGAGCAAAAAATGACTGGTCTGATCGTTACAAAAGTATTTTTGCGAAATACACCTTTTAAAATAACCTGAATTTAGAAGTTTGGTCAAACAAGCCATTAGTGTCATTAGTCAATTGATAGTCCAAATTTCTATTACTTGTATTCTAAAGATATATTAGGCGAGGTATAACAACATAACATACTTATATCTCATAACTATACTACCTTATTTATAGTTACAAATATTATATAACTAATTCAACAAATTTCATTATCTTTGCACGTTTAGAAGATACAAAAATTCAGCTATTGTTTTAATGTATGAACCAATTTATTATTTTGTATATATCCTATATTGATTGACACGAAAGACACGTGCAACTCACATATCCTAAAGCTAGTACGTTAAAAATTGTATAAATTATTTTATAAAGAATACCTATTTTACACGGATTCTCTAAAATAATACAGCACCCGTGTCGGATTCTCCTAAAACATATTGCTTTTGTAGAATTCGACAACCACCCAACAATTATTTCAGAAAGTCCGAGCAACATACACCTATATTATGATTAACTTGTGGATTTGTGATATATCATTTCAGAAGCTAAATCTGACTGTTATTTGAAATATATGTGCACAAGTCCACAGTTATTAGTCTATTGAAGAGATCCCGCGAAAGGTTTAAAATTCAGATATTTTTTTCCACCTGCAATACAGTCAAACCTCTCTATAACAATCTCTTTTGTTCCGAATATTTTTGGATATTGTAGCGAAGTGCCGTTATATAGAACGTATATTATAACAAAATCTGAAAATTGGTTCAGCAAAAGCTTGGCTTATATAGTGATGCGTTGTTATATAGGGATGCTGTTACTTGTTATATAGAGGTCTGACTATATGATCTCTCATGTAAAATAAGAGTATATTCAAACTATATATATATATATATATATATATATATATATATATATATATATATATATATATATATATATATATATATATATATATATATATATATATATATTCTAAGAACCTTAATAGAATAGTACAAGATAATCTATAGCAATATATGAATGCACTATATACACAAGATAGTAGGTTTGTCTTCGTTCTTTGCTTGCCTTAAGACGGAAAGTAGGGAAGGAGCAACCCTTTTCTGTTCTGTGAACTACAATGATAGGTTTGAGGAATCTGGTTTAGCATAAGTTTGATTTCCTTCATCTTTTTTTCGTTACCATATTATATATTTTCAAAGAAAAAAAAATTCATGTTTCCAGTAGAAAAGAGTGAGGGACCACCTTGAATCTGCATCTAAGCAAACATCATTTTTTTAGCCAACATGATAATCCACTTATAACGAAATTGAAGTAGGGAACTCATTTCTGAAACTGGAATGAGATCATTTTGAAAAGAAAGTGAAGAGAATATATGCCAAGTATAAATACGAAATTATTTAAGCTTCTTCACATCATTGGACTGGCTGTGCAATGAAAGAATATAGTACAAAACTTTAGGAAATCTGCATTTTTGTTGAATGGTAAGGAATCCACATGCCCGCTGCAAAAGCAATTATGCCGTATGGTTACCAACAAGAAGGGTTAAAAGCTTTAATAGCCAAGTAAAGTCCATTATCTATCTGGGGGAGCTCGGAAGAAAGGCCAAGAAATTGGAAAAGTTAGCAGTAGTTACGTACCAATCAGTCAAAATAAGGGGTATGTTATAGATCTAACTATAATCTCTGCATGATCACATTCCTGCAGTAATCAAGATACTAAGCACTGTACACAACTAATATTATTGTACCTCGTTTGCTTAAAGTTGATATTGATCATCAGAGCATCTAGGAAAGCTAAAAAAATTCTCTCTCAGTTTGGGCGAATTATATTAGTATTAGTCAATTAAAAGAGGATGATGACAACACATGCTATATATCCAGACCGAGTTTCATTATTAGAATTGCGAAACACAAGTCGTGTTGATGGAACATTTCAGTCGACTCATTATTAGAATGTGTCATGATTGACCTCTTTGGATTATGAATTCTTTCACTCCTAAATGTTGAGTTAAATTATTTTGCTCAAAAAAATCATTCCATTTACAGTAAACGAGCTCAATTCTTCTGCTCTCATTAGTTGGGGCAGCTACTCTACAAACATTCGACTCCAGGACTGTTCAGGTGTAAATGTTGCATGCTGGAGCGAAAAAGCATTAAACTTTGTTTTGTACTTCTATTAGATGATAAATTACTATCCAAGAGTTTTTCAAAATTGTAAAAGCTTTTTTAAGCTCTGGCTGATTTTCCCATTGAACACACTCTGTTAGCTTCATAGGCAATATACCAACAAACTTTGTTCTCATGTATGGAAACACTTCGCCCCAAGTAATGCCTTTCTAATTCTACGGGCTACTATTCTCAAGCATTGAATGTTAGTGAATGAAAATAATCCAACAATCTACTCTTTAATAACAAAATTAATAGTCAGCAATCAACTCTCACATTCAAACAGGTATTCTCATGAAAAAGGAGAGGGGGTATAATTAGCAAATATACCTTTTTTCAAGTAAATTCTTAACAAGAACAGCGTGTAGACCAAACTTCATACTTGTAATCTGGCCAACTCTTCTGTAGCATAGTGAAGTTTGGTCTACTCCATCGTTGTAATCTGGCCTACCATCGTGGTGAAGTCCTCCACCAAAATCTAACATACATAATAATGTAACAATTATTAGTTCCTTGCATTATATCATGTTGTTATTTCATGTTGTTAAGTTGAACTACTATTATTAGCTATGTTGTTAGTTTCTTCAAATATAGAAGTATTGTTCGGGTTTTTCTTCATTTTACCTCCCAGTTGTTCCCTATTAGCATTTGTTTTAGCAGTAGCCTCCAAAACTATAGTCACAACAGAGTATATAATCACATGTCTGCAACAGAGTATATATAGCAAAAAGTGAAGTCGAAATACAACAAAAATCCCCTTCAGATTGTACAATGGAAAGAATTTTTCAGGCACGAAACTTAGAAACTATAAATTGAAACATAAAGGAAACATACACATAATTCTGTTCCAATTGAAGAAATGACCCTGAACTCCAGGGAGTGCTTGTCTAAGCTCCAACAAAAATAAAAAGTGAAGGCTAGCGAGAGCAACGCAGAAAAACCTTACAAATGAATGAAAGAGATAGTGTGAAATAAGTTAAAGCGTGAATTCTAGCAGGAAGGATAAGAACAATGATTCCCAATGACCAAGTGTAGATCACATTTCATAGTTGCACTATACATCAATAGAATGCATTACACAGTGGGCAAATCTAACATATGAAAGGAAAAAAGAAAGAGCAAAGATAACTACCATGAAATTGTAAGGGGAAGCGTACATCTATTATTTTCAGAAAAGCTCTACCAACATTTTCACTCTTCAACCTGAGCATATCCAATAAATCCATAGAAGTTGGTGCGATTGTTGTACACCTACGAATTCAGATTGAACCAGAAGGAAAAATTAGCAAGTAGAAAATCGAATGACTTTTTGTTGAAATGGTGAAATAATAAATTTACTGAGGTAGTTCTCGTATATAAATCAGTATTAACGTTAAATTTATTATGATTTGCAGCAACTTATGAGAATCTTGTTCATCCATGTCGTTAAGAAAAACAGCAACAACTTGAAAAGGCTAGCATAGAAAGAATAGAAAAAAACTAATTTAACATAGGTGAAGTCAGCACAACTATTTCACCAAATATCAAATCATGTGAACTTCTATTTCGCGATGAACTAATGTGTTTGTAAGAATGCAGTATCATTCAACAGCTAGAGGCACTTTGTCCAAGGATAAACAAGTATGACTTTTATGCTGGATTTAGTTCTACACAATTGCTGAAACTTTTTTATCACAATATCATGGTCTTCCTGTAAACTTTAGTAGTTCCCACATCATACTCTAACATACCATATACTTTTATAATATAGCAAATCCACAATCATGTAGGCTAAATACGATTAAAAAGCAAACCTTTAAATTCCCCTAGAGATTAGAAAATTTCATTGAAGAAAAGTAAAATATGTTACATAATTGATGATAGGCTATAATTACGTATTTTAGTCGATTATTACACTTTAATTTATTGCACTTTAATTGAGATTGAGCTTTAATCGCGAGTGTTTTGCACTAATGGTGTATTTTATGCCTTGTAGGAGTGATTCCGAGCTACGTAGATATTATGGAATGAATTAAAGTGATTTACGACTTTAAAGCTTGAGTAAAAGTTCAAGGAATTAAGCCGGGATCGTGTTTGGGGGTCAACGGGTGATAGTTAGAGCGAATGAAGTATCCAGTAGGCATATTCCGCACTGTCTAGTAAAATAGATATAACTTTTGGCTCAGAACTCCATTATGGCTCCAGAATATATGGTTGGAAAGATAACTCAAAGAGTTACAATTTTCATGTTTTACGTATTTCCAAATACGGAATGGAACAGGGTGAAAAAATGCGCGACGTCATGCACGAAGTCTGTCAAGTTTAAGAGCTGGAGGCAGAATGTAAGGGAATACGCGCGAAGTCATGCGCGAGCTCGTGCTAGTCACCCGGTAATAGTGTCCTTTTTCACATAGGAGAAGGTATAATTGTTTGGGCCCAATCCTACTTTGTATATATACATGAGAGAACATTTTTTAGAGTAATTTTTTACCAAGGAAGAGCACAGAGCCGCCGTGGAGTCCGGGTTACATGTTTTCTTCCATCAGCTTAGTCTTTTTATGTTTCTTTGTATGATTTGTTGTTTAGCTACCATGTCTATGTGGAGCTAAACTTCACGTTCTAGGATTGTGGTTCTTTCATGACTATTGTTATTCGAATATTAATTTT
>MU735657.1:187303-209381 GCA_026770625.1 Nicotiana glauca
TCATTCTCTGTCCAAAGTTCATTATTTATTTTTATTTATTTTAACTAGTTTAGAATCAAATATTTCTAGGTTTAATTCTTGCTTAGATAATTATGATAGTCTAATTTAGTTAGTAGTTAATCACAAGTCCTTGTGAGATCGACATCCAACTTTTAGTCACTTTATTACTTGACGACCGCGTATACTTGCGTGTGCGTTTGGCCATAACAAGTTTTTGGCGCCATTGCCGGGGACTTAGAAATTAACTATTCTTCTAGATTAGACATTGAATTTTTTTTTTATATATTCATTTTTTTTGTTTTTAGTTTAGTTAATATTTTTTATTTATTTTAACATTGCATCTTGGAATGAAAGTTATTCGAATGATGGTTATTCTTAATTTGATGATCCTTGTCCATATTGTGGAGGACCGTACTGGTGCAAAAATTATCAGAATGTTCCCGGGAGCAAGTTGTGTGCAGAATCTCAATCCTTTGAGTGAAATATTTGTAATATATGTGGTGTTCAAGATGGCCACTGGGATGGTTGTCCTAATTCTTTTCATCATTCTCTGAGCCCTTATTATGATCTTTCTAATGATGTTTGTAAGTTCGATAGGGGCAAT
Organism: Nicotiana glauca; assembly: GCA_026770625.1. Classification (NCBI taxonomy): domain Eukaryota; kingdom Viridiplantae; phylum Streptophyta; class Magnoliopsida; order Solanales; family Solanaceae; genus Nicotiana; species Nicotiana glauca. The sequence continues at coordinate 187,908 of MU735657.1, forward strand.
GAAGTACAGGATATGGAACCCGATGCATATATTAGGGATATTTTAAGGCAAGTAGCAGAGCAACAGGATGAACTCAAAAAAGATATGAAAAGAATGAGGGCAACAATCACAAGAATGAAGGCCAATATAGAAGAATTGAATGAAGATAGTGAGTACTAGCAAGAGGAGAATTTTGAAAAAGATGAGATTATGAGTCAAACTTGGCTGGTGGAACAAGCTGAAAGATTGGAGATAGATGAGGCTCAACGTAAGAAAATTACAGATGGTATACGAGACCTACTAAAAGGAAGAGCTAAAATAGGACAAGAGATCGAAAAATTTGGCACTGCTATTCACGACTTGGGAGCTCAATTGATTGCAAAGGTTGATGCGTCTAACGCCCAACAAAATAGTTCTGAGTTGTGTGAAACCGAAAAGGAGCTTATACGCCTATTTGAGGAGCTAAAATTATAGAGTCAATCATTCGAGCGTACTTTTATTAATGATGTCCATGTTGAGGAAAGCACTCTAGAGTCATGTGAGGAAGTAGATAATATTATATTTGAAGACTCTAGTGTGTGTACATATGAGGATGTAACTAGTGATACAATTCTAGAGTTATGGTGTATGTGACGACCCGGCCCGTCGTCACATGAGTTACCGCCCCATTTCCCCCATATATACAATTCTAGAGTTAGGGTGATGTGATGACCTAACCCATCGTCACATGAGTTACCACTCCATTTCTCCCATATTATGTTGCTCTATGATTCAATATCAGTATTTGAGTTGATCGGGTAGAATTGAATTGGTTTTAGTTAGAAATGAGGAACTTAGCCTCTTAGAAGGAAGCTTGTTTTAGAAAAGTCAACTAGAAGTTGACAATATAGTTAGAGGGCTCGCATGTGAATTCCGGTGATTCGGGGGATGATTTTTGACTTGGGAGTGCGATCGAAATTGAATTTGGAGGTCCGGTGTAGAATTACGCTTGAATTGGCGAAGTATGAATTTTGGCAAATTCCGGTTGATAGGTGAGAGTTTGATCTGAGGGTCGGAATGGAATTCTGAGAGTTGCTGTAGCTTCGTTAGGTGATTTTGAATATGCGTGCAAAATATCAAGTCATTCGGATGTCGTTTGGTTGGGTTTTTGATCGAATGTGAGTTTCGGAAGAATTTGATAAACTTAAGCTTGAATCCGTGGTGAATTGATGATTTTTGTGTTGTTTGACGAGTTCTGAGGATTGGAACAAGTTTGAATGATGTTATGGGATGTGTTGGTGCTTTTGGTTGAGGTCCCAGGGGCCTCGGGGTAATTTTAGATGGCTATCGGGAGGTTTGGAGTTGTGTCAATGCAGCAGAAAAATTGCAGAGCTTATTTGCTCTATGCGATCGGAGAGGGGTTATGCGATCGCATAGAAGGAAATTGAGGGGTGCTTGGTTGTTCTATGCGATCACATTGTGAGTCATGCGATCGCAAAATGTAAGTTTTGGGTGAATTGCGTTCGCATAGGGTTAATTCTGGGAATTTAATTTTGTGCTATGCGATCGCTGTGGCTTGTATGCGATCGCATAGAAGAAACTGGACAGCACAGAAGGGTTTTATATAACATTTCATCCGCGACCCATTTGATATTTCCTCCATGTTTGAACCACCTCAAGAGCTTTTGGGTAGAAATTGAAGAGAGTTTTGACGGGAATCGATTGGAGGTAAGTCTCGTGACCTAGAAACGCTATTTTATTGAAGAATCTACCTTTAATTCTTGGAAAATTTGGTGAAAAATTGAAGAACTAGGACTTGGATTTCTAAATGAGAAAATGGGATTTGATGGAGCATTTGGACTCCGATTTTGATGAATTTTATATGTACGGACTCGTGGGGAGATGTGGAATTCGGTGATGTGAATTTCATTATATTTTGAGAAGTGGGCCCGGGGCTCGGGTTTTGCCAACTTCGTATTTTTAGGTATTTTTCGAGTTCTTTCAGTTGGGTTATGTTCCATTAGCTTATTATAACATATTCCTTGTGGTTTTTGGTCAGATTCGGCGCGCGAGGAGGTTGATTCGAGAGGAAAAGGCTTAGCGGACTAGTCTTATGGCCGGTTGGAAGTGAGTAATTGATGTAACTGCCGCTCTGAGGGTTTGAAACCCCGGACTTTCACATCGTAATGCTATATTGAGGCGTGACACGCATTCCATGATGAGTATGGGGTCGTTTACAGTTGGGGATTGAGACTTGGTCCATGCCGAGTGTGATTTCTACTATATGGGCGATGGAGACGCATACCTTATCACTGTGAATTGGGCTTATTGCCGTGTTTGGAGCCTTGTGCCGACCCGTAGAATCCTTAGGTGATCCTTATGCGTTTTACCTCACTTGTGTGCATATCACATACTCTCAATCATGCTAACAAGAACTGTGTTTTTAATCATGAATATTAAATGAAAAGGGATAAGAGGGCTGATATCTCGATAGTATGTCATGCCCGATTGGCTATGCATTTATTTAACTGAGATGGGTCAAGGACCTGATTGTGAGGATGATTTCCTTGTTATGGATCAAGATGCACGCCGCAGCGATGATATATTGATATTGGGGCCATGAGCCTGTTTGATGCCACGACATGGCTGATATTGCGTTTGGGCTGTAGGAGCCCCTCCGAAGTCTGTACACACCCCCAGTGAGCGCCGTCGACGTTAAATATGTGGAGCGGGATGCACGCCGCAGTGGGTACTAGAGTGTACCGTTATGTGTGTTGTATTTTTTCATGCATTCTTCCTTGACTGTAATACTTGTTGGTTACTGTTTTCACTTATACGGATGTAAACTGCTAGATATAGAATTACATTGTGCATTTTCTGTGTTTCCTTACTTTTAGACTTTAGTTATATTTATTACTCACTAGGTCGGAGTACTCACTTTACTTCCTGCACCTTGCATGCAGATCCAGGTTCTTCTTCTCAAGCTGAGTAGATTCAGTGATCAGCAGAATTGCTTCCGGGAGTGTCGAGGTAGATGCATGGCGTTCGCAGCCATTGACTTCTCCCTCTATCCTTATCTTTTATTTCCGCACTATTAGATTTTTAGACAGAGTATGTAGTAGGATGACACTCTGTATATAGAGGCTCATGTTCGTGACACCGGGTCCATGGTTGGGCTATATTCTATATTTTGTTAAACTTCAGTATTTTTATCAGTATTTTCGGATTTTGACTTAAATGGCTTAATGATTTACTGTTTCATTTATCAACTTCAGTTTATCAGTTGGGATGAATATGGTATGGTCGGGCTTGCCTAATAGTGTGCTGGGCGCCATTATGATGGTTGGGGTCGTGACAAGTTGGTATCAGAGCCTAGGTTACTTGGTCTCGCAAAACATGAGCCGGTTTAGTAGAGTCCAGTGGATCGGCACGGAGACGCCTATATTTATCCTTGAGAGGCTGCAGAACATTTAGGAAAACTTCAAATTCTTGAAATTCTTGTCGTGCGACTTTGTTGATCCAAGAACTAAATTTTCATATTCTATTCTCTTGCAAATGGCGAGAACCCGTGCTACTGGACATGGCGGACGACCACCATTGCCACCCACTAGAGGCCGTAGACGTGGTCGTGGTCGTGGTCGAGGCAGAGCAGTAGGGGCAGCACCAGTCGACCCAATAGTTGCCCCCATTTAGGACCAGCCTCCACCTGTAGAGACTCCAGCAGCACCTGCTCAGGCACTAGCTATGCCTATTGTGATTCCGGGTCTTCAGGAGGCCCTAGCTCAAATTATATCGGTTTGCACTGGCCTGGCTCAGGCAGTCTCAACCACTACTCCCGCAGCTACCTCACAGACCTGGGGTGGTCATCAGACCCCCGCTGCTCGTATGCTTGAGCAGGTAGTGCAGGTTTTGCAGACACCAGAGGCGCCACCAGCGTAACAGGTTGCCCAAGTTCAGACGGTTGCCCTGGTTCAGTGTGATGTGGTTCCAGCTATGCCAGAAGATGAGCAGCGTCATCTTGAGAGGTTCAGTAGGCTCTTACCTCCTACTTTTAGTGGTGTTCCGGGCGATGATGCCCAGGGTTTTCTCGACAAGTGTCAATGTATGCTTCGGACTGGAAGAATCTAGGAGTTGAGCGGGGTATCATTTACTACCTTTCAGTTCTCAAGAGCAGCCTTTACTTGTGGGAGGCATATGAGCGGTGTAGGCCGATAGGTGAAGTGCCCTTGTCATGGATGGAGTTCTCCACTCTCTTCCTGGAGAAGTGGGTACCGCAGTCTCAGAGGGAGGTACTGCAGAGACAGTTTGAGTGGCTTCCTCTGGGAGATATGACTGTGACACAGTATGAGGTGAGATTTTCGTAGTTGGCTCGTTATGCTCCATGGATGGTCCTGACTGATCGGGAGAGGATTAGGCAGTTTGTGGACGGATTCATTTATCCCATCCGTATTCTGATTACTCGAGAGAGGATCCTGAGTCATACCTTTGAGGATGCAGTGGATATTGCTCGTGATATTGAGACGGCTCGCCGTCATGAGAGAGAGGAGAGGGAGGCCAAGAGGCCTCGAGGATCAGGTAGCTTCAGTGGTGCTCCGTCTAGGGCCCAGGTTCAGCAGAGCAGAGGTCGTTCTTTCAGGCCTAATCAGTCAGCTCGTCCAAAGTATCGCGGGGCGTGTTCAAGCCACGGTCATCAGGGTTTCCAGGAGGCCTAGTCTTCACTTAGTGCCCTCCCAGCTCAGAGCTCATCATATGCCCATTCAGCTCTGGGTTCTTCTGCTCAGAGCGCATTGGCTGGTCATTCCGGTGCGAGGGGTTCCCTTCAGCCCCCTTCTCCAGCACCGGGTAGTTTCTTCGAGTGCAGTGAGTTTGGCCACATGAGGAGACACTGTCCTCGGCTTCGTGGTGGTTGGTCTCAGTAGAGGGATCAGCCCTCCTCTTCTACTCCATCTACTTCAGCACCCTCCCAGTCAGGTAGGGGTGGGGGCCAGTCAGCTAGGGGCTGCCCTAGGGGTGGAGACCGATCTGGTGGTGAGGCTCGATTCTATGCTCTTCCAGACATGAGGGACACCATTGATTCTTATGCAGTTATTACAGGTATTATCTCAGTATGCCACAGGGATGCTTCTATTTCATTTGATCACGGATCTACATACTCTTATGTGTCTTCATATTTTTCCCATCATCTGGGTACGACCCGAGGGTGTCTTTATTTACCTGTGCACGTATCTACCCCGGTGGATGATACTATTATTGTGGACCATGTGTATCGGTCCTGTCTTGTTACTATTGGGGTATGGAGACCTGAGTTGATTTCTTTCTTTTGAGCATGGTAGACTTCGATGTTATTCTGGGCATGGACTGGTTATCTCCGTGTCATGCTATTCTGGACTATCATGCAAAGACAGTCACATTGGCTATGCCAGGTGTTCCGAGGATTGAGTGGCGTGGTTCGACTGATTATGTACCCAACAGGGTAATCTCTTTCTTAAAGGCCCAGCGGATGGTTAGGAAGGGTTATTTATCATATTTGGCATTTGTGAGAGATGTCGAAGCTGAGACCCCTAGTCTTGATTCGGTTCCCATTGTAAGGGATTTCCCTGATGTGTTTCCAGCAGACCTGCCGAGCATGCCGCCGGACAGGGACATTGATTTCGGTATTGATCTGGCGCTGGGCACTCAGCCCATCTCTATTCCTCCCTATCGTATGGCACCTGCTGAGTTAAAGGAATTGAAGGAGCAGCTTCAGGAACTCCTAGATAAGGGGTTCATTTGTCTGAGTATCTCACCGTGGGGTGCACCGGTCTTGTTTGTCAAGAAGAAAGATGGCACAATGAGGATGTGCAGTGACTATAGGCACTTAAACAAGGTAATAGTGAAGAACAAGTATCCACTACCGCGCATTAATGATTTGTTTGATCAGCTCCATGGAGCGAGGGTATTTTTGAAGATTGATCTTCGTTTAGGCTATCACCAGCTGAAGATTAGGGATTCTGATAATATGAAGACAACTTTTAGAACGAGATATGGGCATTATGAGTTTCTAGTTATGTCTTTTGGGCTGACTAATGCCCTAGCTGCGTTCATGCATTTGATGAACATCATGTTTCGGCCGTATTTGGATTCATTTTTGATTGTTTTTATTGATGACATCCTGGTGTACTTGCGTAGCTAGGAGGAGCATGCTAAGCATTTGAGAGTGGTATTTTACAGATTGAGGGAGGAGAAGCTTTATGCAAAGTTCTCCAACTGTGAGTTCTGGCTTGGATCTTTGGCTTTTCTGGGACACGTGGTGTCTAGTGATGGTATTCAGGTTGACCCAAAGAAGATAGAGGTGCTGCAGAGTTGTCCTAGACCATCCTCAGCCATGGAGATTCGGAGTTTCCTCGGTTTGGCAGGGTATTATCGCCGGTTTGTCTAGGGTTTCTCATCTATTGCTTCGTCCTTGACCAAGCTGACGTAGAAGGGTGCACCATTTTTATGGTTGAACGAGTGCGAGGAGAGCTTTCAAAAGCTCAAGACAGCTTTGACCACAGCTTCAGTGTTAGTTTTGCCATCAGCTTCAGGTTCTTACACTGTGTATTGTGATGCTTCGAGAGTTGGGATTGGATGTGTGTTGATGCAGGAGGGTAGAGTTATTGCATATGCTTCTTGTCAGTTGAAGCCTCATGAGAAGAACTACCCCGTACATGATTTGGAGTTGGCTGCTATAGTTCATGCTTTGAAGATTTGGAGGCACTGCTTATATGGCATATCTTGTGAGGTATATACCGATCATCGCAATTTTCAGCATTTGTTCAAATAGAAGGATCTTAATTTGAGGCAGCAGAGATGGCTTGAGTTGCTCAAGGATTATGACATTACCATTTTGTATCATCCGGGGAAGGCCAATGTAGTGGCCTATGCTTTGAGCTGAAAGTCAGTGAGTATGGGTAGTTTGGTGTACATTCCAGTTGGGGAGAGGCCCTTTGTAGTTTATGTCCAGGCTTTGGCCAATCGAATGGTGAGGCTAGATATTTTGGAGCCTAGTCGGGTGTTGGCTTGTTTAGTATCTCAATCTTCCTTGTACGGTCGCATTAGAGAGCGCCAGTATGATGATCCATATTTGCTTGTCCTTAAGGACAGAGTTCAGTATGATGATGCCAGGGATGTGACCATTGATAGTGATGGTGTGTTGATGATGCAGGGCCGGATTTGCGTGCGCAATGTGGATGGGCTTTGGGAGTTAATATTGGAGGAGGCCCACAGTTCGCGGTATTCTATTCATCCAGGTGCCGCGAAGATGTATCAGGATTTGAGACAGCATTACTGGTGGAGGAGAATGAAGAAGGATATTGTGAGTTATGTAGCTCGGTGTCTCAACTGTCAGCAGGTCAAGTATGAGCATCAGAGGCTTGGTGGTGTACTTTAGAGTATGGATATTCCCGAGTGGAAGTGGGAGAGGATTACTATAGACTTTGTGAGTGGTCTCCCTCGAACAGCGAGGAAGTTTGATTTGATTTGGGTGATTGTGGATCGGCTGACCAAGTCCACGCACTTTATTCCGGTGTGTACTACCTATTCTTCGGAGCGGTTAGCAGAGATTTTTATCTAGGAGATTGTACGGTTGCATGGGGTCCCATTTTCCATCATATCAGATAGGGGTACTCAATTTGCTTCTCAGTTCTGGAGGACTTTTCAGCGAGAGATGGGTACATAGGTAGAGCTGAGCATAGCGTTTCATCCTCAGACGGACGGGCAGTCCGAGCGTACCATTCAGATATTGGAAGACATGTTGCATATCTGTGTTATTGACTTTGGAGGTTCTTGGGCTAATTTCTTGCCTCTTGCAGAGTTTGCTTACAACAACAACTATCAATCCAGCATTCAGATGGTGCCATATAAGGCCTTATATGGGAGACGGTGTAGATCTCCGGTTGGTTGGTTTGAGCCCAGCGAGGCCAAGTTGTTAGGGACAGAGTTGGTCTAGGATGCCTTAGAGAAGGTGAAGGTGATTCGGGAGAGACTTCGTACAGCTCAGTCGCATCAGAAGAGTTATGCGGACCAGAAGGATCGAGATGTATCTTACTTGGTGGGCGAGAAGGTTTTGTTGAAGGTTTCGCCTATGAAGGGCATTATGAGATTTGGAAAATAAGGGAAGTTGAGTCTGAGGTTCATTGGCCTTTTTGAGGTATTTAGGAGGATTGGGGAGGTGGCCTATATGCTTGCTTTGCCACCCAGCCTGTCGGGAGTTCACCCGGTATTTCATGTGTTTATGCTCCGGAAGTATGTTGGGGACCCTTCTCATGTGTTGGAATTCAGTACAGAATAGTTGGATGATGATTTGACCTATGATGTGGAGCCAGTGGCTATTTTGGGTAGTCAGGTTCTGAGATTGAGGTCAAAGGATATAGCTTCGATGAAGGTGCAGTGGAGAGGTCGGCCCATAGAGGAGGCTACCTGGGAGACTGAGCGGGAGATGCGGAGCAGATATCCTCACTTGTTTGAGACTCCAGGTATGCTTCTTGACCCGCTCGAGGACGAGCGTTTGTTTTGTTAGGGAGGATGTGATGACCCGGCCTATCGTCACGTGAGTTACCACCCCGTTTCCCCCATATTATGTTGCTCTATGAATCAATATCATTATTTGAGTTGATCGGGTAGAATTGAATTGGTTTTAGTTGGAAATGAGGCACTTAGCCTCTTAGAAGGAATCTTGTTTTAGAAAAGTCAACCAGAAGTTGGCTATATAGTTAGAGGGCTCGGATGTGAATTCCGGTGATTCGGGTAGCTTCGGGGCATGATTTGTGACTTGGGAGTGCGATCAGAATTCAATTTGGAGGTCCGGTGTAGAATTAGGCTTGAATTGGCGAAGTATGAATTTTGGCAAATTCCGGTTGATAGGTGAGATTTTCATCCGAGGGTCGGAATGGAATTGAGAGTTGCTGTAGCTTCATTAGGTGATTTTTGATATGCTTGCACAATTTCAAGTCATTCGCATGTCGTTTTGTCGGGTTTTTGATCGAATGTGAGTTTCAAAAGAATTTGATAAACTTAGGCTTGAATCTGTGGTGAATTGATGATATTTGCGTTGTTTGACGAGTTTTGAGGATTGGAACAAGTTTGAATGATGTTATGGGATGTGTTGGTGCTTTTGGTTGAGGTCCCGGGGGCCTCAGGGTGATTTCGGATGGCTATCGGGAGGTTTGGAGATGTGTCAATAGAGCAGAAATATTGCAGAGCTTATTTGTTCTATGTGATCGCAGAGGTGTTATGCGATCGCATAGAAGGAAATTGAGGGGTGCTTGGTTGTTCTATGCGATCCCATTGTGAGTCATGCGATCACACAGTGTAAGTTTTGGGTGCATTGCATTCGCATAGGCTCTGTTGCGTTCGCATAGGGTTAATTCTGGGAATTTAATTTTCTGCTATGCAATTGCTTTGGCTTGTATGAGATCGCATAGAAGGATATGGGCAGTTACAGAAGGGTTTTATATAACATTTCATCCGTGACCCATTTGATATTTCCTCCATTTTTGAACCACCTCAAGATCTTTTGGGTAGAAATTGAAGAGAGTTTTGATGGGAATCGATTGGAGGCACGTCTCGTGACCTAGAAACACTGTTTTATTGAAGAATCTACCTTTAATTCTTGGACAATTGGGTGAAAAATTGAAGAACTAGGACTTGGGTTTTTAAATGAGAAAATGGGATTTGAGGGAGCATTTTGACTCGGATTTTGATGAATTTTATATGTACGGACTCGTGGCGAGACGAGGAATTCGGTGATGTGAATTTCATAATTTTTTGAGAAGTGGGACCGGGGCTCGGGTTTTGCCAACTGCGTGTTTTTGGGTGTTTTTCGAGTTCTTTCAGTTGGATTATGTTCCATTAGCTTATTATAACATATTCCTCGTTGTTTTGGGGACATTCGGCGCACGAGGAGGTTGATTCGAGAGGAAAAGGCTTAGAGGATTAGTCTTGTGGCCGGTTGGAGGTGAGTAATTGATGTAACTGCTGCTCTGAGGGTTTGAAACCCCGGACTTTCACATCGTAACACTATATGGAGGCATGAAATGCATTCCACGATGAGTGCGGGGTCGTTTACTGTTGGGGATTGAGACTTGGTCCATCTCGAGTGTGATTTCTACTATATGGGCGATGGAGACGCATACCTTATCACTGTGAATTGGGATTATTGCCGTGTTTGGGGCCTTGTGCCAACCTGTAGAATCCTTAGGTGATCCTTATGTGTTTTACCTCACTTGTGTGCATATCACATACTCTCAGTCATGCTTTCTACTATTGAAATAAACAAGAACTGTGTTTTTAATCATGAATATTAAATGAAAAATGATAAGAGGGCTAAGATCCCGATAGTATGTCATGTCCGATTGGATATGCATTTATTTGACTGAGATGGGTCGAGGACCCGATTGTGAGGATGATTTCCTTGTTATAGATCGGGCTGCACGCCGCAGCAATGATATATTGATATTGGGGTCGTGAGCCTGTTTGATGCCACGACATGGCTGATATTGCACTTGGGCTGTAGGAGCCCCTCCGGAGTCTGTACACACCCCTAATGAGCGCCGTCGACGTTAAATATATAGAGCGGGCTGCACGCCACAGCGGGTAGTAGAGTGTACCGTTATGTGTGTTGTATCTTTGCATGCATTCTTCCTTGACTGTAATACTTGTTGGTTACTGTTTTCACTTATACGGATCTAAACTGCTACATATAGAATTACATTGTGCATTTTCTGTGTTTCCTTACTTTCAGACTTTAGTTATGTTTATTACTCACTGGGTCGGAGGACTCACTTTACTCCCTATACCTTGCGTGCAGATACAAGTTCTTCTTCTCAGGCTGAGTAGATTCAATGATTCGCAGATTTGCTTCCGGGAGTGTCGAGGTAGTTGCATGGCGTTCGCAGCTGTTCACTTCTCCCTCTATCCTTATCTTTTATTTCTGCACTATTAGATTTTTAGACAAACAATGTAGTAGGATGACACTCTGTATGTACAGGCTCATGTGCGTGACACCGGGTCCATGGTTGGGCTATATTCTATATTTTGTTAAACTTCAGTATTTTCATCAGTATTTTCGAATTTTGACTTAAATGGCTTAATGATTTACTGTTTCATTTATGAACTTCGGTTTATCAGTTGGGATGAATATGGTATGGTCGGGCTTGCCTAGTAGTGTGATGGGCGCCATCATGACCGGGTTGGGGCCGTGACAGGTGTACTGCTCCTCATTCCATATATTTTTCAATATAGTGTTTGGATGGCGATATGGAAATCGAGTCATCTGAGCCTTTGGGGGAGCCAATGTACGAGGACTTGGGTGCTTATATTTCTGAATTTATCATGCCAGAGAGACATAATTACATACCTCATTTGAAAGCCAAAAAGTGTAGAACACGATATTGGTTGCTTGGCCCTGTTAAATTTGTCTCACCACCCCTAGAGCATAACAAAAAGCTTGAAGCCAAATTGGGGGATCAATTCATAAGTTCGAGGTGGAGGCAAAAAGTGGTTCACGTCGTGTCGCGACGTTAAATTAGGCGCTTGTTGGGAGGCAACCCAACTTTACTGCTTTCTTTTACTTTTATTTATTTTTGTTTATTTTATTTTTTTCTATCATTGTAGCATTTTTTTGTAGGATTATGAGCATAGGAGTAAAGCCACTGGAACTATGCAAAAGTGAGCTATGTGGTTGAAATAAGTGTGGGGTGACTGCACAAAGGATCATACCTGGGAGAAGTCTGTGTATCCCGTGAGCTGCTAATGATTCGGCCTTTGGCCTACCAGGGGTCGCTTTTACCCTCTTGTTATTTTTAGTGTGCATTGAGGACATTGCACAATTTTAAGTGTGGGGTGAGAAGATTGTCTGGGTGACTTTTTGTGCTATGTTGGCTTAGTTATAGGACTCGTTCTTAGTGTAGTAATTTTTGTTTTCAAAAATAAAAATAAAAATAAAAATAATAATTTAAAAATTTTTACTTTTCCCGACGATGGATCTCCTAGACAGTTTTCTTGAGGGATTAAAGTCTAAAAAAATACAAAAATATGTCTTTTAGCTTTCTTTAGGTAGTAATAATCCCCCGTGGTTTTCTTTGTGCCTCGATTCTTTTCCATGGTATGTTGTTTGAACCGGGTGTAGGTAATTTTTTTTAGGAGAGAAACCATGGTGCTCTATTTTTAATTGAAGCAATATCTTGACTTTGTCATGCCTTGAGAATAGTGAGTACTTTGGTTGTAACGCTTAGGCTCAGTTTTTGACTCTTATATAAGTACCTTAAATTGTATGGTCTTAACTTTGCTTAACTTCTTTGTCTAGAGTGTCTTAATGAATCCAATCCTGAGTGAGTTATGCGCCATGTGTGTGTAAAGTTTTGGGTTATTCTGTGTATTTCATTTGATGTCTAGAACTTGCCCCGTGTGTTTGCAAAGCGAAATAATAGTTTTGTTCAGTCTTGGAAGTGATATAGGCATTTCTTTGTTGAACCATATAAATTTTTTACCCGCCTAATTGTTATGTATCATAGTTAACCCCTTTGAGCCTCTAATCCTTATTCTTTGGCAACCACATTACAAGCCTTACCCATTTGTTTGAATTGACCATCTATTTAAACCTTTTCACCTCTCATAAGCGCTCGAATTGTTATGAACTTTGTAAAAGTTAAAATGCGGGGTGGTTGGTTTGGCTTTTGAGTGGAACTAATTGAATAGGGAGAAAGGTGCACTGTTTTGAAAAAGTAAGAGCCACTTGAATTGAAAAAGAAAAAATAGTTGGATTTTTGTGAAAAAAAGAGATAAGTGTGGCTCTTGATGTAAGTGTGCATAAAGAAGAATGAGGTAATTTACATCGATGTGAAGGCGGAGTTTTGGTTCGACATAAGTATGTGGTTGAAATGTTAAAATGTATGTATTAAAGTGCTTAGGGAGGTGTAGTCACTCTTATATCTAAACGTATCCTACCCGTTCTGTAGCCTACATTATAACCAAATAAAGTCCTAATTGATCCTAGATTGAATGAGCTCGATTAGTGGAGTTGTACACTATGGGCAAGCATATGGTGCATCTTTTGTGGCATATGAATATTATTTTTGAGAGTGAGTGAATTCTTTCAATCTTGAGTTCCTAAGTGTTCTTAAATTTTATTGTGTGGAACTACTCTTTTTTTTTTGTGAGGGTACTTGATTCATGAAGAAAAGGTAATGTCAGTGACCTCTATGTTAGAGCAAGTGAGTGAGTTGCGAATAATGCGTGGTACTTGTGAGTCAAATCTTGAGGTGAAGATGTTACACTTTTTTGCTTAGCCTATTTTAAATATTCTTGGTGTGATGAGTTAGAAGAATTGTATAAAAAGGCTGTGTTTATTAAAAGTGTAGTTTGATTGCTCGAGGACGAGCAATAATTTAAGTTTGGGGTGTTGATTATAGGCTATAATTATGTATTTTAATCGATTATTACACTATAATCTACTGCACTTTAATTGAGTTTGAGCTTTAATCGCGAGTGTTTTGTACTAATGGTGTATTTTATGCCTTGTAGGAGTGATTCCGAGCTATGTAGATATTATGGAATGAATTAAAATGATTTGGGGCTTTAATGATTGAGTAAAAGTTCAAGGAATTAAGCCGGGATTGTGTTTGGGGGTCCACGGATGATAGTTAGAACGAATGAATAATCCAGTAGGCATATTGCGCCTTGCCTAGTAAAATAGATATAACATTTTTCTCAAAACTCCAATTTAGATCCACAATATATGGTTGGAAAGCTAACTCAAAGGGCTACAACTTTTATGATTTAGATTTTTCCAAATTTGGAACAGAACAGGGTGAAACAAATGCGCTAACTCATGCGCGAGCTCATGCACAAAGTCCTGCGAGTTTAAGAGCTGGAGGCAGAATGTTAGGGAATACGCGCGAAGTCATGCGCGAGTTCGCGCTAGTCACCCAGGAATAGTGTCCTTTTTCATATTGCAGAAGGTATAATTGTTTGGGCCCAATCCTACTTGGTATATATATACATGAGAGAATGTTTTTTAGAGTAATTTTTGACCAAGGAAGAGCAAAGAGCCGTCGTGGAAGTCGGGTTTCATCTTTTTTTCCATCAACTTAGTCTTTTTATGTTTCTTTGTATGATTTGTTGTTTTGCTACCATGTCTATGTGGAGCTAAACTTCACGTTCTAGGGTTGTGGTTCTTTCATGACTATTGTTATTTGAATATTGATTTTGATTTCTTAGTTTATCATATTGGTTTATTTATTCAATCCCACACTTAATTATTTGATTGCTTGATCACCAATTGAATACTATCTATGAATCTAGAGTTGAACTCGAAAGTGGGAATTCTAGATTGCATATAGGATTGAGTAGAGCAAGTTCTTGAACCTGGGCATCGGGGAACAGATTCGCGGTTAGGATAGACATATACCTAATTGTCTCGCTTGGTTGATTTACAGGAATTATAAATGCGTTCTTGTTGATTCTAACTCCATAGACATATAGGCGTTATGTTAACTTGGATAGGCGGGTAAGAACTCGACAGATTCTTATGAGCAATATTAAATCTGTCAACCAACAAACTAGATAAATTAGTTGGTCAATTCAATTGAAGAATACAATAGGAATGTTAGATAGCTCATAACCCTAGATCGTTTTTATTACATTGATATCATAAAAATCTGCTCATTCTCTGTCCAAAGTTCATTATTTATTTTTATTTATTTTAATTAGTTTAGAATCAAATATTTCTAGGTTTAATTCTTGTTTAGATAATTATGATAGTCTAATTTGGTTAATAGTTAATCACAAGTCCTCGTGGGACCGACATCCGACTTTTAGTCACTTTATTACTTGACGACCGCTTGTACTTGCGTGTGCGTTTGGCCGCAACAATAATTCATACTTTGCACTGAACAATTGTGTTTTAAAAGTTGAAGTGAACACAGTTTCTCAATTGGTGCCTCTACCCAGATCCAGATGAGATAACGCTACAATTGCACTAATAAAACAACAACAACAATTCATATAAGTTTTTTCATAACTTCTGGCTTCCTCACTTCTACCCATGAAGTGCAAAGGGACTGAGAGCTTAGTCAGAAAAATAGAATGAACTTCCATGTAGAAAGAGAGCAAGATCGAGAGATACTGAAGAAAAGCGAAAGTCTCCTTTTCAGGTCTAGAATTTTACTTTTATTTTCGCAAAGGGAAAGTAAGGGTGTCAATGGATATTTGAAAACCGACTAACTGATCGAACATAACTGATTTTTAGGTTTCTTTTAAAGAAACCATAAGTTTTTATATAAATATATTACCATACCAATAATTAGGGTAGGTTTTTATTTTATAGAAATAAATCAAAAAAATAACGAACCGTACCGAATAAATTTTATATGCAGAAAAGATATTTATATAGTATGTTTAAAACTAATTAAGCATTAAATTTTTTATTGGGTCTTGGAATTATGAAAATTATTATAAGACAACAAGTAATTAAACTCAAAATAGTAATTCCTAAAATCTATTATGCTACTTATACTTAAAATAAGTTATTTCAAGTATCTTTATTAGCAAGATAGCAAGTGTTCTAGCGATTACGAGTAGCAAACAACAATATATTGAATATGTTTTCTTTCATATAATTTAGATATATCTTTTTGAATATTTAATATAAACTTTATTCTTATGTCCCCGCTTGGTTAATATCTTTTCACTCGTGTGATTTATATTTTCTTTGCTACTTGGTTTCTTTTACGTTGTTGTCGAATAGTTGATGGATCTATACTCTAGCCATCTTTAATATTTTTTAATTCATCACCTTTAAATAGTAAAAATGTCTAGAGAGTTTTTCTAAGTCCTGTAAAAGAACATATGTTATTGCATTCTACTTCCACTGGTGAATTTTACATGATATTTAAGAAAATACTGAAAATTAACTGAACCGTACCGATACCGAAGTGAAACCGACATGATTGAGACTGTTTCGAAAAGTCTAATTTTGATTATACATAATTGAATAATCAAAAATTAGTATGGTACAAATTTTATAAAATAACCGTCCGAACTGAACCATTGACCACCCTAGGAAAGAGTGAAGTCAACAACTACCACCAAGGGGCATAATAGTCGGTCGAAAATCACGACGCCAACGAAACTACCAAAATAACCTGTGACGCCGAAGAGACGCTTAACTACTGCTTCTATATAGTAGGAAATATGAAAATACAGAGGGAAGAGTTGCTCCAAATATCTTTATGCTCAAATTGGTACCTTGGTATCAATTTACGTGAACCAATTTGACTTGACACGAAATTTAAGAAAAAATGATGATTTTTGAAATTTGTGGTCCTAAACAAGTTACAAAGGGGCCCAGAATATTTGTGTGGTTATAAAAGTTTCTCATTAAGTTTAAGCAAAAATTTTATCAAAAGGGGTCAGTCTTTTTCGAGAGGACAAAAAAAAATAGGTTCATATAAACTGGAACGGAGGGAGTATAAATTTACTCTTACTACCTTAACAAGTGGTACTAGAGCGGACCTGGATGCTTCGCCAGAAAGGAAACAATAGTGTAAGTCCATATTTTACTTTTTAGCTAATTCAATTTTGTGGGGGGTTCATTTTAGGGAAATTTACATTGCAAATCAAATATTTATACTATATTTACCATTTGTAGCTATATTTTTAGCAAATTTATCATTTATAGCTATATTTAAATTTTATAAAAATTCATGAAATTAAAAGATTAATTGTTTTAAATTGAAATAAGAGAGCAACAAGCTTGCGTAGCTCAGTTGGTTAGACTGCCCACTTAGTTAGCGGAGGTCTTGAGTTTAACTCTCAACAAGAACATTTTGTTTTCTGTATTTCTTTTCACGATTCAAGTTCGCCCTCCGTGAACAGTCGTGACGACACCTAGTCTCTACGACTACGTAAGCCTAAGAAATTGCGAAAAAAGGAAATGAAAGAGGATACTAGCAAAAACTGTGGATAAAAGATAATAAAAACGTTTAAGATGTCACTCAGCATATACAAATACTCTCAAACTAAATCAACTCCCAAAATTCGGGATCTCATGAAATCACAAGCTGTGGATACTACATAGTGTTCTAACTCCAGAATGTCTAATCAAAGAAAAATACAGAGGGCTATAGCTAAAAGAGAGAATAGAGAGGGACTCCTCGATCTGCGGACGCGGCACATATACCTCGAAGAATCTAAAGATCTCCTTGACTCACTGAAAGTATGGCTGAGCTGAAGAACCTAGATCTGCACACGAAAAATATGTGTATGAAAGGACATGAGTACACTACAGCGGTACCCAGTAAGTGCCAAGCCTAACCTCGGTCGAGTAGTGATGAGGAAGGTCAGGGCCCTACTCGTTATCTATTTATATATAAATGAGGTAAAACAGTATGAAGAGCGAAAGTATAATTTAAGACACTAACAAATGATAAATAGTAAAATCATTGACAGAATATACTCAGTACACAGAGATAGCCACATAGGATCTCCTAGGATATCGTCCCGTAGTCCCAAACGTAAATATACAGAGGATCTCCCGGGATATCATCCCATAGTCTAAATCATAAATATGTAGGAAAAACTCCCAGAATACAAATCTGTAGTCCCAAAGTAAATATTTAGTACAGGGGAGTCTCCGGGTGTCGTCCCGTAGTCCCAAATGTAAAAGTGCAGGGGGATCTCCCGGAATACCGATCCATAGTCCCAAAATAAATATGCAGGGAGATATCCCAGGAAATCATCTCATAGTCCCAAAGTAAAACACAAAACAGTCCCAAGAAAGAATTTATAATTCTATTCGAGAATTAGACATGAAATTCTACTCTAAACATGCTGCACACAGTACAAGTAACCAGTTGAAGTTGGTAAGACAATTAAATCATATAAGCAGGCTTTTCCTTAACTAATAAGAGGCTTCAAGTACAACTATTGCTCAATTACAAGAAGACATAAATATCTACTTAATGAAAATGGGGTTTTTTAACAATTAGCATGTGTACGCACTCGTCACCTCACGTACACGGCACTCATATAACAATAACAGAAAAATCCTAAGGGGAGTTCCCCCACACAAAGTTAAGCAAATCACTTACCTCGAAACGATTCAAACTCAATCTGATATCACGCTTTTGCCACGAGTATCCAACTCCGGGTAGCCCAAATCTAATCAAATTAATATCATAACATTAATACAACTACAAACAAATAATTTAACTAAAGAAAATGAAGCTAAGTCAAGAAAATAGAAAAACGACCAAAACTTCTGTCCTGACCCATATCTCGAAATCGGGTAAAAATTATGGATTATGAACACCCATTCAATCACAAGTCTAACCATACCAAAATTACTCTAATTTGATGCCGAAATCTTGATCAAAATCCCAAAATTAGGCCTTTGAACTTTTCCCAATTTTCCCCCAATTTCTCACCTCAAATCCAAAGTTAGATGATAAATTAATGTTTAGAGTAACGGGTTATAAGAAAAAAGGAGTAAGGAATCATTACCCAATTTATATCTCAGAAAATCCCTCAAAATCTCGTCCAAATTCGAGCTCTCAAACTCTAGTTCTGATAAAAATAACTAATCCTTGATTTTAAAAATTTATAATATACCCAGGTAAATCTTTCTTCGCGAGTACGGGAGGCCCCTCACCTTTGTGAAGGAAAACTTGACTTGGACCAAAATTCCTTCATCACGAACACGATGACCCTATCGCAAATGCGATAGCCACTCTCTCATACCTACGCGAATGCGGGACCCTCTTCGAGAACGCGTAGGCCTATGACCTCTCAGCTTCGTGAACACAAGACCAACATCGTGAATGCAAAGCGTTAAATTTCCACCTTCCCCATCTCCTCTTCGCGAACGCGATACCCCACTCACGAACGCAAAGAATGAAACCAGAAATGAAGACTTCTACAATTTCTACAATCTCCCTCTTATCTCTAAAGGTCCGTTAACCACCCGAAATCAACCGAGGCCCCTGGGACCTCAACCAAACATACCAACAAGTCCTAAGAAACCATATGAACTTAATCGAGCCCTCAAATCGCATCAAACAACGCTAAAAATACAAATCACCCTCCAATCCAAACTTAATGAACTTAAAACTTCCAAATTCGACAACTGATGCCGAAACCAACCAAACCTCCTACGATTGACCCAAATTTTGCACACAAGTCATATTCAACACTACGGAGCTATTCCAACTTTCGGAATAGGATTTTGACCCCGATATCAAAATCTCACTATTGATCCGGAAACTTCAAAAAATTCAACTTTCGGCATTTCAAGCCTAAATTAGCTACGAACCTCCAAAATACATTGTGAACACGCCCCTAAGATCGAAATCAGCCAATGGAGCTAACAGAATTGACGGAGTCACATTTCGAGGCCGTCTTCACACTGCTCCGACTGTGGTCCAAATTCTAAAGCTTAAGCTCTTATTTAGGGATTAAGTGTCCCAAAACACTCTGAAACTCAAAACCAATCCTCCCGGCAACTCACAATAGCAGAAACAAACATAGGGAAATTAGTTAATAGGGGATCACGGTGTTAATTCTTAAAATGATCGGCCGGGTCGTTACATCCTCCACCGCTTAAAATATTCTTTCATCCTCGAATGAGCATAGAGACATACCTGAAGTAGTTAAAAGATGAGGGTAACAGTTGTGCATACCCTGATCAGTCTCCCAGGTTGCCTCCTCGACCGCTTGACCCCGCTAATGAACCTTTACTGATGCAATGTTCTTTGACCACAGATTTAGAACCTGCCTATACAATGTCGCCACTAGCTCCTCAAAATAAGATATATATTTATCCACTTGGACTGAACTGAAATCGATCACGTGTGACGGATCACCGTGATAGTTCCGGAGCATCGAAACATAAAATGCCGGATGAACTTCAGCCTAGCTGGGAGGTAGGGAAAGCTCGTTTTTGATCTGAGGGTCGGAATGAAATTTCGGAAGTTGTAGTAGCTCCGTCGTGTCATTTGGATGTGTCTGCAAAATTTTAGGCCATTCGGATGTGTTTTGGTTAGGTTTTTTATCGAAAGTGTATTTTGATAAAAATTCAAGTTCTTAGGCTCAAATCCTTGTTTAATTCGAGTTTCCAGCGTTGTTTTATGTGGTTTAACCATTGGTAAAAGTTTGAATGAGGTATAAGGTGTTATTGGTGCTTTTGGTTGAGGTCCCGGGAGCCCCAGGATGATTTTAGGTGGTTAACGGGAATATCGGAGAAGTGTTGCACCAGCTGAAGTTTTTCTCTTCTGGTATTTTCGCATCTGCAGCTTAGGAACTGCAGATGCGGTACCGCAGATGCGGATAGGGAAACTACTAAAGCGGGTTTAGGGTTATTCATAAGCTTCCACAGATGCGGTGGATTTTCGACAGAAGTAGAACCGTATCTACGAGGTCAAGACCGCATATGCGAGTTTGGGCATATCTGTCAGATTCTGTAGAAGCGATGGAATTTCCGCAGGAGTGGAGTCGCTTCTGCGATGAAAGGACCGCAGAAGCGGAAAAATTGGATTTTTAGTGAAAAGCCGCAGAAGCGGCATTTGTTCCGCAGAAGCGTGACCGCAAAAGCAGAAATCAATGTTCAGAAATGGTGAAGTCGAGGGTTTAATTTCAAAAGTTGGAAAATAAAATTTGATTTCGGGAGAGGGCAATTTTGAGAGGGTTTGAAGAGGAGATTATTGGGTAACGTTTCTTCAATCCCTTCTAGTTATATTTCATCATGATGTAGTTAAATCCATCACTAAAATTCGAATTGAGGATCAAAATTTGGAAAAATTGGGTAAAACTACATAGGCTAAACTATTGAGTTTTGAGTGGGTGTTTGACCTCCAATTTGGGAGATTTTTATATGGTTAGACTCATGAGAGTACGAGGACTTTGAAAATGTAAAAGTTATTTGATTCCAAGAGGTTGGCCTGAAGGGCATTTTGGTCATTTTACCTACTTTTGTGCCTTAGCTTTGAATTAATTAGTAGAATGAGTTGCTTGCGATGTTATTTACAATGTGTAATTGAATTGAATAGATTTGGGCCATTTGGAGTCGGATACTCATGGCAAAGGTGTGGTTTCTAGTTGATTTTGAGCCTGTTCAAGGTGAGTGGCTTGTCTAACCTTGTGTGGGGGACCTTTCCCCTTAGGATTTGTTATTTGGTCTTTGAGTGCCTTGTACGCAAGCTGACAAGAATGTACTTGAGCCAATTGTTGAATATCTGGTTTTTACTTAAGATATTGAGGCTGAGTTTACTTCATATTTGCCTTATTTTACTTGCAATTATAAACTATGTTAGATTAGAAAAGCATGTTTAGGTTATTCAACTTGCCTAATTGTTTAAGTTTCCTTGACTGTACTACATGAATCATGCTAGGCTTGTACTACCTGTTGCATGTCTTTTGTACTTCCTTTCTGAATATCTTCTGGTTGTGGTTGCGCATTTACATTGGGACTACGGATGTGGGATTCCGGTAGCTCCCCCCCCCCCC
>MU735657.1:209500-244619 GCA_026770625.1 Nicotiana glauca
CCCCCCCCTTGTTTGTTTACTTTAGGAGTACGTATTAGATTCCCAAAAGATCCCCCTACACTTCTACTTTGGGAATACGGGTTAGATTCCTGGTAGATCCCCTCCCCCCCTGCACATTTATAGTTAAACTACGGGAAGATATCCCAAGAGATCCTTCAGATTTACATATGTGATGGACTACGGGACGGTATCTTGGAAGATCTATTGGACAGTTGAGAAAAGCACTCCAGGACGGTATCCTAGGAGATCCTCATTGTTACCATTTGGTATTGAGTTGTACATATTCCATGTTTACTCTGTTTTTTATGTAGTTGTTATTGCCCTGTTTAACATGTCTATTCTCACTGCTGTACTCATTATTACTATCAGTTTTCATATTGTTAAATTCATACTATGTTGTTTGACCTCAATAGGGCCCTGACCTTCCTCGTCACTATCCAACTGAGGTTAGGCTTGACACTTACTGAGTACCGTTATGGTGTACTCGTGCCCCTTCTGCGCATGTTTTTCATGTGCCGATCCAGGTACTTCCACTCAGGCGTACTATCCTCGAGGTGGAGAGATCTAGCGGAGACTTCGAGGTATATCCGCCGCATCCGCAGACCAAGAGTCTCTATTTTGTTCCAGCTTTAGTAATTAATCTATAATTTTCTTTCAGTTGTTTAGACATTCTGGAGTTAGATCAGCATATTACATTTCTATTAGCCTGTGGTTCCCGTGATTTTAGAATTTAGGGATGAGATTTTAGAGTTCCGCGATTTATTTTGAGTTTTATATGCCAGGTGGAACTTATATACCGTTACCTTCTAATTTTACTCGGTTTAATTAAATGTTTTCGCAAGTTATATTATTTTCTGCATTGTGAGGCTTACCTAGTCGTAGGGACTAGGTGCCATCACAACATGTTCACAGAGGGAGGACTGGGGTCGTGACAAGTTGATATCGCAGCTCTAGGGTCATAGGAGTCATAGAACAGAGGCCGGTTTATTAGAGTCTCACTGATCGGTACGGAGACGCCTGTACTTATCTACGAGAGGCTATGTAACTGTTTAGGAAAATCTTCATTTCATTTGAATTCCTTGTCGTGCAATATTTTTGAGATCAATTCTAAACTTCTATCTTCTATTCTACACGTGATACTCAAGATGATCAGGCTACCACACTCCCTCCTATAGCCGTCAGAGGCCGGGACCGGGGGAGAGGTTGAGGATGCGCACGTGGTGCAGCCAGAGCACCTGCGCGAGCTGCCGTCGAGGCACCGCCGATAGATCCAGCTGGAGCCCAGGCACCGAGCATGCCTACTACTGCCATTACTACTTCAGCTCTCCAGGAGACTTTGCCTCAGTTCATGAGTATGTACACCACCTTGGCTCAGGCAGGGTTACTTCCCCTTGCTGCAGCCACATCTCAGGCCGAGGGAGGAGCACAGACTCTTACCATCCGCACTCCTAAGCAGTGAGTGCTAGTTGAGCAGGCTCCCGAGATTATTCCCGCACCGCCTGCAGTGCTAGTTTAGCCCGAGGATGGGTCAGCTGCTTCAGAGGACGAGCAGTGGAGACTTGAGAGGTTCAAGAAGTATGATCCCCCAGTATTCAGTGGATTAGCATCAGACGATGCCTTGGGATTTCAATAGGAGTGTTACCGTATTCTTAGCACTATGGGCATAGTGGAGTCTAGCAGAGTTTCTTTCACTACTTTTCAGCTTCGGGGAGCCTCCTATGATTGGTGTCGCACTTATGAGATAAATAGTCCAGTCGAGGCTGCTTCATTGACTTGGACCCATTTATCGGATATGTTTATGAGAGAGTTTTTCCCCCGAAGTCTTAGGGATGCATGGCGTGCAGAGTTTGAGCATTTGCGCTAGGGTGTTATTACAGTTTCGGAGTATGCTATCCATTATACTAGGTTAGCCAGGCATGTACCGGCTTTGGTTGCTACAGTTAAGGAGAGAGTTTTCAGGTTCATTGAGGGTCTTATCCCACCCATCAGATCTAGCATGGCTTGACAATTGGAGACAGACATTCCTTATCAGCAGGTAGTGAGCATTGCTAGGAGGATTGAGGGTATGCTCGCCAGGGAGCAAGGGGAGAGGAAGGCCAAGAGGTCTCGAGAGTCGGGTCACCACTCTGGTGCCCGTACCCCATCAGCAGGTCGTTATGGCAGAAGTTATATGGGTTGCCCCATCCATTCAGCTTTTCTAGCAGCAGTAGTGCTCCAGCTCTGCCTATACCTCAGGAGCCTTACTATGCACCTCCTGCGCGTGGTGCTTCCAGAGGTTAGTCCAACAGACCTGGCCCTAGTCAGTCATAGCCACCACGTCCTCCCAGAGCTTATATCGAGTGTGGTGATACACTGCACATGGTTAGGGACTGCCCAGACTTGGTAGGGGTGCATCTTCACAGACTACTCAGCCACAGCGTGCTCCTCAGAGTTCATAGGCTATTATCACAGCTCCAGTTGCTACCCTACCTGCCCAGCCAGCTAAGGGAGAAGGTCGGCCTTGAGAGAGGGGCCGAGCCAGATATTATGCTATTCCTACTCGTAATGAGGCTGATGCTATTCGATCCGGGCTCAACTTATTCTTATGTGTCTTCTAACTTTGCTCCGTATTTGGGTGTACGTCGGGATTCTTTGAGTGCCCCCGTTTATTTTTCTACTCCTCTTGGGGATTCTCTTCTTGTGGACCGCGTTTATCGGTCATATTCGATTACTATTCATGGGTTTGAGACCAGAGCAGATTTATTGTTACTCGGTATGGTCGATTTTGACATTATTTTGGGCATGGACTGGTTGTCTCCCCATTTTGCTATTCTTGATTGTCACACCAAGACCGTGGCGCTGGCTAGGCCAGGTATTCCGTGTATTGAGTGGAGTGGTACCTTAGATCACACCCAAGTAGAGTTATCTCTTTTCTTAAAGCTCAGTGTATGGTTAAGAAGGGGTGTGCCGCGTATTTAGCTTATGTGAGAGATGTCAGTGCTGATACCCATTCTGTTGATTCAGTTCCACTGGTACGGGATTATCCCGATGTGTTTCCAGCTGATCTTCCGGGCGTGCCGCCCGATAGAGATATTGATTTTGGCATTAATCTGTTGCCGGGCAATCAACCAATTTCCATTCATCCGTATTGTATGGCTCCTCCTGAGTTGAAGGATCAGTTACAGGAATTGCTTGGTAAGGGTTTTATTCGACCTAGTATTTCACCGTGGGGTGCTCCTATTTTTTTTGTGAAGAAGAAGGATAGTTGGATGCGTATGTGTATTGATTATCGCCAGTTGAACAAGATTACAGTGAAGAACTGTTATCTTTTGCCTCGTATTGATGATCTGTTTGACCAATTTCAGGGTGCATATGTGTTTTCTAAGATTGACTTGCACTCATGTTACCATTAGTTGAAGATTCGGGAGCCAGATATCTCGAAGAATGCCTTCAGGACTCGGTATGGTCATTACGAGTTCCTTGTTATGTCATTTAGGCTGACCAATGCCCCAGCAGCTTTCATGCCCCAATTCTGATATTGCCTACCAGTTCCATGACCAATGCCCAAGCAGCAGCATGAGCGGAAATCACTGTTCAGAACTGGTGAAATTCAGGGTTTAATTCCAAAAGTTAGAAAATCAAATTTGAGCTCGGGAGAGGGCATCTTTTAGAGGGTTTTGAAGAGGAGATTATTGGGTAACGTTTCTTCAATCCCTTCTAGTTATATTTCATCATTATGTAGTTGAATCCATCCCTAAAATTGGAATTGAGGATCAAAATTTGGAAAAATTGGTAAAACTTCATAGGCTAATCTATTGAGTTTTGAGTGGGTGTTTGACCTCCGATTTGGGAAATTTTTATATTGTTAGACTCGTGAGAGTACGAGGGTTCTGAAAATATAAAAGTTATTCAATTCTGAGACTTTGGCCAGCAGGGCATTTTGGTCATTTTACCTACTTTCGCGCCTTAGCTTTGAATTAATTAGTAGAATGAGTTGCTTGCGATGTTATTTACAATGTGTAATTGAATTGAATAGATTTGGGCTATTTAGAGGCGGATACTCATGGCAAAGGCGTGGTTTCTAGTTGATTTTGAGCCGGTCCGAGGTAAGTGGCTTGTCTAACCTTGTGTGGGGGACCTATCTCCTTAGGATTTGTTATTTGGTATTTGAGTGCCTTGTACGCGAGTTGAAGAGCGCGTACTTGAGCCAATTGTTTATATCCAATTTTTACTTAAGATATTGAGGCAGAGTTTTCGTTCATATTTGTCTTATTTTACTTGCAATTATAACCTGTGTTAGATTAGAAAAGCATGTTTAGTTGATTAGAAAAGCATGTCTAGTACCACCTATTGCTTGTCTTTTGTACTTCATTTTTGAATATCTTCTGGTTGTGGTAACGCATTTACATTGGGACTACATACGTGGGATTCCGGTAGCTCCCCTCTTGTTTGTTTACTTTGGGACTACATGTTAGATTCCCGGTAGATTCCCCTTCACTTTTACTTTGGGACTACGAGTCAGATTCCCGATAGATCCCCCCCTGCACATTGATAGTTTGACTATGGGATGGTTTCCCGGGAGATCTTTCGGATTTACACATGTGATGGACTATGGGACGGTATCTCGGGAGATTCACTGGACAGTTGAGTAAAGGACTACAGGACGGTATCCTGAGAGATCCTCATTGTTACCATTTGGTATTGAGTTGTACATATTTCATGTTTACTCTGTTCTTTGTGTAGTTGTTATTGCCCTGTTTAATATGTCTATTCTCACTGTTGTACTCATTATTACTATCAGTTTTCATATTGTTAAATTCATACTATGTTGTTTGACCTCAATAGGGCCCTGACCTTCCTCGTCACTACCAAACTAAGGTTAGGCTTGACACTTACTGAGTAACGTTATGGTGTACTTATGCCCCTTCTGCGCATGTTTTTCATGTGCAGATCCAGGTACTTCCACTCAGGCATACTATCCTCGAGGCGGAGAGATCTAGCGGAGACTTCGAGGTATATCTGCCGCATCCGCAAACCAAGAGTCTCTATTTTGTTCCAGCTTTAGTAGTTAATCTATCCTTTTTTTCAGTTGTTTAGACATTTCGGAGTTAGAGCAGCATATTACATTTCTATTAGCCTGTGGTTCCCGTGAATTTTCAGGTTTTGGGATAAGATTTTAGACTTCCGCGGTTTATTTTTGAGTTATATATGCCAGGTGGCATTTATATACTGTTACCTTCTAATTTTACTCGGTTTAATTAAATGTTTCCGCAAGTTATATTATTTTCCGTATTGTTAGGCTTATCTAGTCGTAGGTGCTAGGTGACATCACAACATGTTTACGGAAGGCGAACTGGGGTTGTGACAACATTTATTCCTCAATTACAAGAAGTCATAGATATTAATTAATGAAAATGAGGATTTTAAATAATTAGCACGTGTATGCACTCGTCACCTTACTTACGCAACACTTATATAACAACAACACCAAATTCCTAAAAGGAGTTCCCCACACAGGGTTAGGAAAGCCACTTACCTCGATCTGGCTCAAAATCAATCCGAAATCATGTTTTTCCACAAGTATCCAACTTTGGGTGGCCCAAATCTAATCAAATTGGTATCATAACATAAATACAACTACAAACAAATTATTTAGCTAAAGAAATCGAAGCTAAGGCAAGAAAATAGAAAAAAGTCCAAAAAATCTCTCCGGGACCACGTCTTGGAATTGGGTAAAAATTACGGATAATGAACACCCATTCATTTACGAGTCTATTATACCAAAATTACTCAAATCCAATAAAAAAATCTTGATCAAAACCTCAAAATTAGGCCTAAGAACTTTTTCCAAAATTTTCCCAATTTCTCACCCCAAATCCGAAATTAGATGATAAATTCATGTTTAAATTAATGGTTTATAAGAGAGAAAAAAGTTAGGAATCATTACCCAATTGATATCTCTAAAAATCCATGAAAATCTCGTCCAAATCCGAGCTCCCAAACTCAAGTTTTAACAAAATGGCTAATGCTCAATTTTGAAACTTTATAATCTGCCCAGGTAAATCCTCAATTTTGAAACTTTATAATCTGCCCCGGTAAATCCTTCTTTGCGAGCGCGGAAGGCCCCTCGCATTCACGAAGCACAACTTGACTTGGCCCAAAATTCCTTCATCGCGAATGTGATGATCCTATCGCAAACGCGAACGCCACTCTCTCACTTCTACGAAAATACGAGACCTGCTTCGAGAATGCGTAGGTATATGACCTCTCAGCTTCGTGAATGCGGGACCAACATCGTAAACATGAAGCATTAAATTTCTACCTGCCCCAGCTCCTCTTCGCGAACGCGAAGAAGGAAACAAGAACTGGAGAATTCTGCAATCTTCTTCTTAAGTCTAATGGTCTGTTAACCATCCGAAATCAACCCGAGGCTCCAGGGACCCCAAAAAAATATACCAACAAGTCCTAAAACACCACATGAACTTAATAGAGCCCTCAAATAGAATCAAACAATGCCAAAACAAAAATCACCCTCCAATCCAAACTTAATGAACATGAAACTTTCAAATTCGACAACCATTGCCAAAACCAAACAAACCTCCTCCGATTGACTCCAAATTTCGCACACAAGTCATATTCAATACTATAGATCTATTCCAACTTTCGAAATCGGATTCTGACCCCGATATGAAAATTTTACTATCGATCCGAAAACTTCAAAAATTCAAGTTTCGGCATTTAAAGCCTAAATAAGCTACGGACCTCCAAAACTCAATCCGAACATGCTCCTAAGCCGGGAATCACCCAACTGAGCTAATGAAATTGACGGAATTCTATTCTGAGTTCGTCTTTATACTGCTCTGACTACGGTCCAAATTCTAATGTTTAAGCTCTCTTTTAGGGACTAAGTGTCCCAAAACACTCTGAAACTCAAAACGAATTCTCCCGGCAACTCACAATAGCAGAAACAAACATGGAAAAAGTAGTTAATAGGGGATAAGGGCCTTAATTCATAAAATAATCTGCTGGGTCTTACATTTTTGTACTTCTCCATAGTTATAGTCGATGCATGAACACAAATCACTGCATACAATTGATACAAGTTATATCATTTGTATACTCTTGTATTTCGCGTTGGTTACATTTGATACATATTGTATTCGTTCATTGTGCATTTGAATACAAGTGACATAAATTATTAACAATTGAATAGTAGCTATAAATAATAATTTGACAAACTATAGTTACTAGGCTCTAAACTATAATGGTTTAGTGATTTATGAAAATTCCTCTTCAGTTTACGAAAAGTTTGGCCAATGTTCCCTTTAATAATTTCTATCTCACTGTATCTTAAATCTTAATCCCGTGCAATTAACACACACATATGGTCCAGATATTAATGTGCCAATTAGTTTTTTATCTCGTTTATTTAGTTTTCCTTTTAAAACTTGTGAAGTTGTCAACTAGAATGGTAAAGTATATGTGAGAAACACTCTACTGAGTAAGGGGCTTAAAATAAATAGAAATGTGCAGGGGTGTCAAGTAGGAGGCTAATAAAGACTTTCTTTAGGTCCTCAAAATTTTGGGGTCCCAAAAATATTTTTGGTTGTGATTTTCTATGTTATTTTTGCTTAGGTAATATTGAAATATATAGAAAAAAGAAAAAAAAAAGCATAAACTCCTTATAAAAGTAGAAATAAAGACTGTCTATTTTTTAACAATAGATATAATTTAAAACTTTGAATTAAGCTACTCAAATATTTAAATTGGTAAATAATATTTTTTACAATAAAATTTAAGGTAACACGTTGGAAATGTGTGGCTAACATCTTAATTAAATTAATTCTGGTTTATTTTGTAAGATAATTACACTGCATATAAAAAGAAAAAAATAAATATCTCTTATTAAAATTTGGCTTGAGGCCACAAGTTTTATTGAGACGTCCTTGGAAATGAGATTGATTATATGTGCTGCAAGTTTGCCTAGCATGAGAAGAGTAAATTGAGAGATCTATTAGGTGTGATTACGCTTGCGGTTTATGTTGTGTTTCACACTTTTGTAAAGTATTTTGATTATTGCTTTTCTATATATTTGCTGTCTCTCACATCGCTGATATTACTGTAAAGGATTCATAATTGAACATTGAGTTTAGACTAAAATATTGGAATACGTCTTCGCCTTTAAAAATATGGTATTTGATATATGGAATATTAAGATTCAACTCTAAGTTTGAAAGTTTGGGATATTGAGATTTGACCAACTAGTGTAATTGACATTATTAATCAATATTTCATTTAGACTAAGATCATTGGAGGTCATTTTGTTTGTGTTTTAGATGTTGCAAAGTTGGGGGACTTGTCGTTAGCGAGGTAAGTGAGACTTTAAGCTTTGTTGTTTGCTTTTCTAAAATCCGTTTTGAAAATGTATTTTCTCTATGAGGTCCATTTATTGAGACGAATGTGTGCTTGGCAGAATTAGTGGTCTATGACAAGCCGCAAATATATATTATTTTGTAAAAAAAAATTTAAATTTTTTAATAAGTGATTTGTGGTGTGGCATATCCTCGTGGTATGGCGTTGGGGACTTAGAAATTATTTCTTTGATGTCGCGATATATTTGGGGCATTGTGTATGCTGTTGTGATAGATTTGGGCCATTGTGTATGTTACCGTAGACTCGTTGGGGTATTTGATTAATTTTCTTCACTTCCTTTTATGGTTAGTCCTTAGTATGAGTTATGCTAAAGATATATGTATGTGCGGCTCAATATTAGTGTGGATAATTATATTGTAAAATAATTATTGTGCATATTATTTTTGTGCTCGTTGTGTGTTTGTAATTTCTAACACTTATTTCAGAAGTATTCAGAGTGGCGGGTCAAAGATCTTATTGAGTTATATTCACGTATAACTCAGTCCTTACCTGCATGTTCATGCAGATAGTATTCATGATGACAGAGCTAGTAGCTGGCACGTTTTCTAGAGTTTATCAAGCTATTGAGGCGAGCTACTCATTATTTATGGAGGATACCAAAAGAGTCCTTAGCATTAAATTATTGATTTTTTTTACACCTTCGCTATTGGGTCTTTTGTAATCCTTTTAGATGTTCCATGGTCTAGTGTGGGAATTGGGCTAGTGTTTTAAATTTATATTTCGAGACATTAATCGTTTATAATTTGTTATCAGCCTTTTCAATATTTAATTTATTAAATGCTTTGAATTAAGTGGTTAAGTGTATAAAAGAAAATTGGGTTCGCCTGACTGGTAGTGTTAGCTGAGTGGCAGTCACATCTAGGGGTGGTTTGGAATGTGACAAAGTTGCTATCACAGCCTAGGCTTTATGTCCCTAGACATGGAGCAGTGTTTGCTAGAGTCTTGTTCATGGGTATGTAGACATACATACTGTTATGCGACGCTTTCCTAAGATTCCTTGGAAGGGCGACATAAGGATAAGTAACCGATGTCAGTGCAGTTACTATCTGCCAACTTAGGTCCCCTACATACACTAGACGAGATTGTCAGTTGTACAAGAAAACCGATGTCAAAGGCAATGAGAAAACAAATTTGAGAATTTAGAATGAAAGCTATTACAGAAAGGCTACGCGGTGTCCAGGGGGAGAGAGATCAGTACAGAGAACTGTTTGCTTGTTTGATTGTTTTATCCCCCTAATAATGCTTAAAAAAATAAATCAAAGTTACCGGAATTGACCTAACTAAGCTATAGATACACAATGGAAGTAAATGAAATAAATCCGCCAACGGGTTGAGTTTTCTACAAGGTAGAAACAAGTCCGTTGGTAGTAACCTTGTCTTTAGCATCAAGGTCTGCACGTGTGGTGCTGCATACACGTGTGACGCTATTTCCATCTGCCTGCAGCTGGGCACTGGCAATTAGTATCAGGGACTGTGCGTTTTGCGTTGTCTTGTCACGATCCAAATCAACCATCGTGATGGTGCTTATCACAGTACTAGGAAATCCGATGTGATGACCCGGCCAGTCATCTTAAGAATTTACGCCCCGATCCCCTATTAACTGCTTTCCCAAAGTCTATTTCTACTAAATTGAATTGCCAGGATGATCGGTTTTGAGTTTCGGAGAGTTTTGGGATACTTAGTCCCTAAAGGAGAGCTTAAGTGTTGTAAACTTGCCCGTAGTCGGAATAGTGTAAAGATGGAATCGGAATGGAAATCCAATGGTTCTTTTAGCTCTGTTAGGTGATTTCGGGGTTAGGAGCATATTCAGAATGTGTTTTGGAGGTCCGTAGCTAATTTAGGCTTGAAATGCCGAAGTTTGAATTTTTGAAGTTTCCGAACCAATAGTGAGATTTTGATCTAAGGGTCGGAATGGAATTTCGGAAGTTGCAGTAGCTCCATCATGTCTTTTGGGATATGGGTGTAAAATTTCAAGTTATTCGGACATGGTTTGGTTAGGTTTTTTATCGAAAGCGTGTTTTGAGAGAATTTGAAGTTCTTAGGCTTAAATCATTGATTATTTAATGTTTCTGACATTGTTTTAGGTGGTTTTAGGATTGGTATGAGTTTGAATGATTTTATAGGGTATGTCCGTCGGTTTTCTTGAGGTTCCGAGGGCTTCGGGTGTGTTTCGGATGCTCAACGAAGCATTTTGCAGTTGTGTGAAATTGCAGAAAATCCTTCAGCTATTGCAAACCCCTTTTCCTCTTCTCGATCGCATCCTCCACCACGCATTCGCGTAGAGTAATCTTGGAGGAGGAACAACTTCTTCTTTGCGTTCACATTCAGTGCCCCCGCATTTGCGAAGCCCTGCCATTTCCTCCTTCGCGTTCTCATACCCAATCTCGCGTACCTTTGCAAAGTCCACCCTTCGCGTTCGCGAAGAGTAAATCCTGGGCCACCATATGTTTCCTCCTTCGTGTTCACGAGCCTACTCCTGCGTTCG
Organism: Nicotiana glauca; assembly: GCA_026770625.1. Lineage (NCBI taxonomy): Eukaryota > Viridiplantae > Streptophyta > Magnoliopsida > Solanales > Solanaceae > Nicotiana > Nicotiana glauca. The sequence continues at coordinate 220,398 of MU735657.1, forward strand.
CGAAGCACAATTTAGTAGCCTTCAATTTCTTTCTTCGCAAATGCATGACTTCTTTCGCATTCGCGATTCATTAAATACCTGGGCAGTATAAACATTTTAAAATATGAGAGTTAGCCATTTTTACCATAACTCAAGCTTGGGAGCTCGTATTTGGGAGAGAATTCCAGGGTTTTTCTGAGTCATCGATTGGGTAACGATTCTAGACTCATTTTTTCTCATAACCCACTAATCTAATCATGAATTCTCCTTTTAATTTCGGATTTTAGATGAAAGATTGATAAACCTTCGTAGTCTGAATTTTATAATTTTGAGTGGGTGTTTGAAATCCAATTTGAGAGATTTATATATGGGTGGACTCATGAGAGTACGAGGGTTCTAAAAATATTAATTTCATCCTATTCCGAGACGTTGGCCAGAGGGGTGTTTTGGTCATTTTACCTATTTTCGTGTCTTAACTTTGAATTAAATAGTAGAATCAGTCTTTTGATATGTTATTTAGGATATGTAATTTAATTGAATAAGTTTGGACCATTTAGAGGCGGATACTCAAGGCAAAAGTGTGATTTCGAGTTGATTTTGGAGCAGGTTTGAGGTATGTTGCTTCTCTAACCTTGTGTGGGGGACCTTTTCCCTTCGGATATGATATTTGGTGAATGAATGCCTTGTACGTGAGGTGACGAGCGCGAACTTGAGCTAATTATTGAAAATTCGGTTTTTCACTTAAATATTTAGACTAAGTTTTCTTTCTTAACTGTGTTATTCTACTTGCAAATATAATATGTGTTAGTTTAGAAAAACATGCTTAGTTGATCTAAATTGCCTATTTGCTTAAGTTGCTTTGGTTGTATTACGTGAAGCATGTTAGACTAGAACTACCTGTTGCCTTGTAATTTTTTGCACTCCAATTTCGAATATCTTCTCGTTGTGGCTGCGTATTTACATTGGAACTACGGATTTGGGAATCTGGTAGCTCTGCCCTTGTTTGTTTACTTTGGGACTGCGGGTTCGATTCCCGATAGATCCCCTTCACATTTACTTTGGGACTGTGGGTTAGATTTCAGATAGATCCCCCTGCACATTTGTAGTTGGACTACGGGACGGTATCCCGGGAGATCCTTCGGATATACTCGTATGATGGACTATGGGACGGTATCCCGGGATCTCCTTGGACAGTTGATGAAATGGACTACAGGACGGTATCCTGGGAGATACTCGTTGTTGGTATTGATATTGAGCAGTTTTACTCCATGTTACCTTATTCTCTGTATGTTATTTGTTGTCTTGTATAACCTGTCTTACTTCATAGTTGTACTCATTATTTCTGTTTATTTCATATTGTTGCAAGACATATTATTATGTTTATTCTCAGTACGGCCTTGACCTTCCTCGTCACTACCAAACCGAGGTTAGGCTTGGCACTTACTGAGTACCGTTGTGGTAAACTCATGCCTCTTCTGTGCATGTTTTTCATGTGCAGATCCAGGTACCCCTACCCAGGCGTATTATCCTCGAGGCGGAGAGATCTAGCAGAGACTTCGAGCTACATCTGCCGTGTCCGCAGACCAGGAGTCTCTATCTTATTCTAGCTTTAGCAGTTAGCTTTCCTTTCGTACAGTTGTTTTAGACATTCTAGAGTTAGGGAGTGTAGTATCTTCCGTTAGCTTGTGTTCCCGTGAGTTTCAAGGTTTTGGGATGGTATTGTAGACTTCCGCGTTATTGAGTTGCATATGCCGAACGACATTTATATACAGTTTAATTCTAGTTTTTTTAGTTTTAATTATTTGTTTCTGCAAGTTATGTTGTTTCCGCATTGTTAGGCTTACCTAGTCGTAGGGACTAGGTGCCATCATGACATGTTCACGAAGGGCGAACTGGGGTCGTAAAAAGTTGGTATCAGAGCTTTAGATTCATATGAGTCACGGAACACAAGCCAGTTTATTAAAGTCTTGCTGATCGGTATGGAGACGTCTGTACTTATCTACGAGAGGCTATGTAATCGTTAGGAAAATTTCACTTCATTTGATTCCCTATCGCGCGAGATTTTTGACATCACAATCCTAAACTTCTGCTTTCTATTCTCTCACAGATGGTGAGGACACGTGCTACTTGAGATGATTAGGCACCTATGCCCCCCACTGCAGTCATCAGAGGTTGGGGCCGGGGAAGAGGCCAGGGAAGAGGCCGAGGATGCATACGTGGTGCAGCGATAGCACTTGTGCGAGCTGCCGCCGAGGTACCATCAACAGATCCAGCCGGAGTTTAGGCACCTGACACGCCTACGACTACTACTACTCAGCTCTTCAGGAGACTTTGGCACAGTTCCTGAGCGTGTTTGGTACGTCGATTCAGGCGAGATTGATTCAGGTTGTACCAACTACTTCACAGGTCGGGAGAGGGACCTAAACTCTTACCGCCCCCACTCCAGAGCAGCAAGTTTTAATTGGTCAGGTTCCAGGTGTCATGGCGACATAGCTTGTGGTCCTAGTTCAGCGGTTGGTAAGGACCTCTCGCCGAGTAGGGGATAGGTGGGTCCAGGAGAAAGAGGACAGACGAGGTCAGGAGGGAGAGTATAGAGGAGTGAGTAGACCTCGTAGATTGGAGAGAACCGCTGGTCCTTATTTTGGAGGAAGAGTACAGCATGGTAAAGGTTTTGTGGGTCAGCTAACTCAGTTTGCATCTCAGATTTCACATAGAATTTCAGGTGTTCAGGGGTCTTGGAGTACTCGTACCGCACAGTTCCCACTGCCACGTTAGTCATGAGGTTACTTTTAGTGTGGTGATATATTCCATGTGGTGAGAGGAGTGCAACTCCATAGACTTCTCGGCCACAACGCGCCCCGCACAGTTCTCAAGCTATGGTTATAGCCCCAGTTACTACCCCACCTACCCGTACCAAGGTTGTTACCTCCAATTCAGTCATCACATGTATTGTCATGGTTTGTTATAGAGGTGTACTGATTCTATTCGATCTAGGCTCTACTTATTTTTATGTGTCTTCTTATTCTGCTCCGCGTTTGGGTATACCTCGAGATTCCTTGAGTTTTCCTGATTATGTTTCTACTCCTGTGGGGGATTCTCTTGTCGTGGGCCGTGTTTATCGGTCATGTTTGGTTACTGTTCATGATTTTGAGACCAGAACAGATTTATTGTTACTCATTAAGGTTGATTTTGATATTAATTTGGGCATGGAATGGTCATCGCCTTATTATGCTATTCTTGATTGTCATGTTATGACCGTGACAGTGGCTTTGCCAGGTATACCACGTGTTGAGTGGAGTGGTACATTAGATCACACCCCAGTAGAGTTATCTTTTTCCTTAAAGCTCAGCGTATGGTTGAGAAGGGGTGTGCCGCGTATTTAGCTAATGTGAGGGATGTCAGTGTTGATATCCCTTTTGTTGATTTGTTCCTAGTGGTACGGGATTATCCTGATATGTTTCTAGTTGATCTTTTGGGTATATCGCCTGGTAGAGATATTGATTTTGCCATTGATTTGTTGTCGGGCAGTCAGCCTATTTCCATTTTTCCGTACCTTATGGCTCCTTCTGAGTTGAAGGAGTTAAAGGATCAGTTGCAAGAATTGCTTGATAAGGGTTTTATTCGACCCAGTGTTTCACCTTGGGGTGCTCCTATCTTGTTTGTGACGAAAAAGGATGGTTCTATGTGCATGTGTATCGATTATCGTCAGTTGAACAATGTTACAGTGAAGAACCATTATCCTCTACCTCATATTGATGATCGGTTTGACCAGCTTCAGGGAACACAAGTGTTTTCTAAGATTGACTTGCGCTCAGGTTACCAACAGTTGAAGATTCGGGAGCCAGATATCCTGAAGACTACCTTTAAGACTTATTATGGTAATTGCAAATTCCTTGATATGTTAATTGGGCTGACCAATGCCCCAGCAGCTTTTATGCATTCGATGCAGAATGTGTTCCGACCCTATCTTAACTTATTTGTTATTATTTTTATTGATGACATTCTGGTGTATTCTCGAAGTCGGGAAGATCATGAGCCGCACTTGAGGACCGTGCTTCTAACTCTAAGAGAAAAGAAGTTATATGTAAAGTTCTCAAAAATGTGAGTTTTGGTTGGATTCCGTGGCATTCTTGGGTCCCATAGTATCGAGTGAGGGCAATCGGGTCGATCCGAAGAAGGTAAAGGACGTGTAGAGTTGGTCCAGGCCATCTTCAGCTACAGAGATTTGCTGTTTCCTTCGTTTGGCGGGTTGCTACCATCGTCTTATGGAGGGGTTTTCATCGTTTGCAGCCCCTATGACTAGATTGACCCAGAAGGGTACTCCATTTCAATGGACAGAGGAGTGTGAGGCGAGCTTTCATAAGCTCAAGACAGCTTTGACTACAGCCCTAATGTTGATATTCCCTACTGGTTCGGGGTCTTAAAAAATTTACTGTGATGCCTCGCGGGTTGGCCTCAAAGCGGTGTTGATGCAGAATGGTAGGGTGATTGCCTATGCATCCAGACAGTTTAAGATATATGAGAAGAATTACCCTATCCACGACCTTGAGTTAGCTGCTATTGTTCATGCCTTGAAGGTCTGGCGTCATTATTTGTACGGTGTGCCTTGTGAGATTTATACTGATCATCGGAGTTTGCAACATTTGTTCAAGTAGAAGGATCTAAATTTGTTCCAGAGGAGGGGTTAGAGTTGCTAAAGGATTATGATATTACTATTATGTATCACCCGGGCAAGGACAATGTTGTGGCTGATTCCCTGAGCCGCCCGGAGAGGCCTATGGCGATGGATGTTCAAGCCTTAACCAGTCCATTTGTGAGATTGGATCTTTCGGAGCCTAGTCGGGTCCTAGCTTGTGTGGTTTCTCGGTCTTCCTTATTTGATCGTATCAGGGAGCAGCAGTATGATGACCCTCATTTACTTGTCCTCAAGGACAAAGTTCAGCATGGTGATGCCATAGATGTGACCATCGGAGATGACATAATATTGAGGATGTAGGGTCGGATTTGTGTGCCTAATATTGAGGGGCTTCGAGAGTTGATTTTAGCAGAGGCCTATAGTTCACAGTATTCTATCCATCTGGGTGCCATGAAGATGTATCAGGATTTGAGACAACACTATTGGTGGAAGCGGATGAAGAAAGATATAGTTGGATATGTATCTAGATGCCTCAACTGTCAGCAGGTGAAGTGTGAGCACCAGAGGCCGAGTGAGTTGCTTCAGTAGATGGAGATTCCGGAGTGGATCACCATGGAATTTGTATTTGGATGCCCATGGACCTTGAAGAAGTTTGATGCCATTTGGGTGATTATAGATCGGCTAACCAAGTCCGCTCATTTTATTTCTATATGTACTACTTATTCATCCGAGCGGTTGGGGGAGATTTATATCCGGGAGATAGTTCGTCTACATGGTATTCAAGTTTCTATTATATCAGACAGAGGTGCTCAGTTTACATCACAGTTCTGGAGGGCCGTTTAGTAGGAGTTGTGTACTCGGGTGGAGTTGAGCACAACGTTTCACCCCTAGACGGACGGACAGTCCAAGCGCACTATTCAGATTCTTGAGGATATGCTTCATGCGTGTGTGATTGAGTTTGGAGGGTCTTGGGATCAGTTCTTTCCATTGGCGGAGTTTGCTTAAAACAATAGTTATCATTCCAGCATGCAGATAGCGCCGTATGAGGCTTTATACGGTAGGAGTTGTAGATCTCTGGTGGGTTGGTTTGGGCCGGGTATGGCCAAGCTATTGGGCACAGAGTTAGTTCAGGGGGCATTGGAGAAGGTTAAGGTGATTCAGGATAGACTCCGTATATCCCAGTCCAGACGGAAGAGCTACGTAGATAGGAAGGTTTGTGATGTTTTGTATATGTTTGGAGAGCGGGTTCTACTTTGGGTTTCGCCTATGAAGGGCAATATAAGATTTGGGAAGAAAGGGAAGTTGAGTCCGAGATTTATTGGCCCTTTTGAGGCATTGACGCGTGTTCGGGAGTTTGCTTATGAGCTTGCCTTACCTCCCAGCTTGGCAGGAGTTCATCCGGTATTTCATGTTTCGATGCTACGGAGATATCACATTGACCCATCGCACGTGTTGGATTTCAGTTCAGTCCAGTTCGACTATGATCTATCCTATGCTGAGGAGACAGTGGCTATATTGGACAGGCAGATCTGAAAGTTGATGTCAAAGAACATTGCTTCAGCAAGGGTTTAGTGGCGGGGTCAGCCGGCCGAGGAGGCGACCTAGGAGACCAAGCAGGATATGCACAACAGTTACCCTCATCTTTTCACTACTTCAGGTATGTCTCTATGCTCGATCGAGGAAGAACAAATGTTTAAGAGTAGGAGGATGTGACGACTCGGCCAATCGTCTTAAGAATTTATGCCTCGATCCCTTATTAACTACTTTTCCTAAGTCTATTTCTGCTAAATTGAATTGCCAGGATGTTTGATTTTGAGTTTTGGAGAGTTTTGGGACACTTAGTACCTAAAGGAGAGCTTAAGTGTTGGAAAGTTGCCTGTAGTCAGAACAGTGTGAAGACGGCCTCATAATGGATATCCGATGGTTTCGTTAGCTCCGTTAGCTCCGTTATGTCATTTCGGGGTTAGGAGCGTGTCCAGACTGTATTTTGGATGTTCGTAACTAATTTAGGCTTGAAATGCCGACGTTTGAATTTTTAAAGCTTCCGGTTCGATAGTGAGATTTTGATCCGAGGGTCGGAATAGAATTTCAAAAGTTGCAGTAGCTCCGTCATGTCTTTTGGGATGTGTGTGTAATTCAAGTCATTCAGACGTGGTTTGGTTAGGTTTTTTATCGAAAGCGTGTTTTGAGAGAATTTAAAGTTCTTAGGCTTAAATCATTGATTAATTCGAGTTTCTGACGTTGTTTTAGGTGGTTTAAAGATTGGTACGAGTTTGAATGATGTTATGGGATATGTCCGTATGTTTGGTTGAGGTCCCGGGGGCCTCGGGTGTGTTTCGGATCCTCAACAGAGCATTTTGGGGTTGTGTGAAGTTGTAGAAAATCCTTCAGCTGCTGCAGATACCTTTTCCTTTTCGCGATCGCGTCCTCATCCACGCGTTCACGTAGAGTAATCTTGGAGGAGGAACAACTTCTTCTTCGCGTCCGCGCTCAGTGTCCCTGTGTTCGCGAAGCCCTGTCATTTCCTCCTTCGCGTTCGCGTACTTTTGCAAAGTCCACACTTCGCATTCGCCTATTGTTCCACGCGTTTGCGAATAGTAAATCCTGGGCCACCATATTTTTCCTCATTCGTGTTCACGAGCCTGCTTTTGCGTTCGAGAAGCACAATTTAGCATTCTTCAATTTCCTTCTTCACGAACGCGTGATTTCTTCCGCGTTCGCGATTCATTAAATACCTGGGTAGTATAAACATTTCAAAATCCGAGGGTTAGCCATTCTTACCAAACCTCAAGATTGGGATCTCGGATTTGGGAGAGATTTTGAGGGTTTTTCAGAGGCATCGATTGGGTAACGATTCTAGACTCCTTTTTACTTATACCCATCAATCTAATCCTGAATTCTCCTTTTAATCTTGGATTTTAGATCAAAGATTGATAAACCTTCATAGACCGAATTTTTGAGTTTTGAGTGGGTGTTTGAACTCTAATTTGAGAGATTTATATATGGGTGAATTGGTGAGAGTACGAGGTTCTAAAAATATTTATTTCATCCGATTTCAAGACGTTGGCCTAAGGGGCATTTTGCTCATTTTACCTAATTTTGCGTGAAAATGTTGGTTTATGTTTAGTCTACAATGGCATGCCAATTGGAAGAGTTGGTGGAAAGAGTTGTTGGTTTATGTTTAGTCAACAATGGCATGCCAATTGGAAGAGTTGGTGGAAAGAGTTTGCATGAATGCTAGGAGTGTCACGCCCCAAAATCCGAGGAGCGCGACCGGCGCTCAACCGAGTAAACCCGACTGAACAAGCCTGTTAGGTTTCATTCTACCCAAACAACCTCATGATTAAATAGGATATGGACTACATTAGTCAGATTTAGTAAGTATTTCATTAACAACTTTCATTTCATTTCCATTAGCAATTTAAATCATAATAATCAAAATATTACAAGTCTTATAAATATTTGCCAATCATCAATGTTTTTGCTATATTTCCAATACCTGACACTTCCCACAACCTATCTACGAAGCCTCTAAACATTACTCAAGAGTAATGTAATATGGAAATGCCGGTAATAAGGCTCTAGCTATACCGCAATTATAATGTACAAGACAAATAGATGAAACAGATCCCTGAAATGAAGTGGGGCTCACCAGGTCAGCTAAAAGGATGTTGCGGCACTAGCTGCGACCAACACCGCCTGCTATAGGAACACCTAAATCTATTTAAAGACATAGCGATCCCGGCAAAAGGGACGTAGTACCATGGAATAGTACTAGTATGTATAACCAAACACCATTTTACTAGAAAGAATGACCAAGCAATGACAAGTAAATCACATAGGTGAATCAAATATGCAAATCACAAAATCATTCACGTAGTTCCCATAACTTAGTTTGGGGCATTCCTTTAATATGTTCATCACTGTTTTCAATACCACCACTATCTTGAGCGGAGTCTGATCACGACCCGACCGGCTAGGTTGCCTCATTTGAGGCATGTATCTCAATTACTATTTCATTTCCTCTATCCAGAGTTCAATATCAGCACATTACCATCATGTGTGCGGCATGGTGTCCGATCACGACCCGATCGGCTAGGTCGCCTTAGCTAGGTGTTCTTCCTTTCCCATTAGTCATCACATATGATTCTTTATTTCACATATATCATATCAATTCCTTGGCACTTAGGGCTACCATTATCACATCGTTTTCCATTTTCAATATTCATCTTGCAAGTTGTGATCATAGACATATACAAGATTAATTTAAGTTGTAAGCATAGGTAAGTGAGCACATAGCAAGCATGAATAATTCTCAGTTTCAATTTTGGCCTATAGCCTAAGCATTTCGACACATAATTTTATTCTTCATACTTTTCTGAATTGTCAAGAATGGTACATTACATCACATTGAGGCACATGGATAAGTTCGAAAGAATGAGATGTCTTAATGCATTTATCGAGGAGAAGTAACCTGGGTTATCTAGTCACATGGATAAGCAGAGCAGGCAAATAGTTGTTAGAAGAATATATACAAAGAATACTAGCAATATTTATTTGTTTTAACAAAAGGATTATGTCCCATTCCTTAATGCTACAAGACTACCTCTTTGATGCCATGAAACGTAAATGAATTTTACAATGAGAGTTACCATATGCAATAGATAATAGTGTAGCAAAACTAATAAGCATCATTTGGAACCAACAATCTTAAACTAAGTTGAAGATATTAGAAGTCCATAGTAAAGGGGGATTTACCTACTTTCAGTGTCCTTTTAGAAAAGGGTACTTGTAGAGTATAAAAATGAGGTGAATTTAAATTGATCATATTGTTGGGTGACTAGCCAGGACATTGAGATAATGTCGCATTGAAGATTATGGGTAAACAACACACCATGCAAGACAAATGAAAAGAAAGCGAAAGAGCCTTATGGAATTACATTGTATCTGTTAGGAAGGGTGGTAATATAAAGCTATTACGAGAAGCTACATTTTTTGAAGAAGATCTCTATATGAAGTCATGTGATGTATAGCTCTAGAATTCAAAATAATCCAATTATTTTTAGCAACTTTACTTCATAATGAAGCACTACAAAACACTTCTACACAACCGGCTATTTGCAAACCACATTGGGAGATGATATAATACTTGACTGAGAGAAAGGCTTTGACATATGAATGTGTTACTAGGTGTATTTCTCCTTGGTCAACCCAAAACCTAATGGCGAGAGTTAGACTGATAAGCAGATCGTTGGACCAGAACAAGTGTAGATAATCCATTATCGGAAAAAGATCATTCAATTTCAGTAATTCATGCATGTTGTCGACCCTTGATGAACTTGAAGTGATATGGTAACTCAATGAGATAGTATAGAATAATCATGGAGGGTTTGCAAATGCTCATAATGAGTTCTCCATGGATTTTAACTTGAGAAGTACCCAGATGCTAATGAAATACAGAAGAATATGAGAAACAAGCGTCGTGCTATAACAATATGAGTAACAGTAATTGATTTCAACAGCATTTAGGAAGGAACCAATTTGAACACAATATTAGTTTGTTTTAGAGATAAGAGTTCGCAAAAATACTACTAGACTTGTTCAAACAGATGGGGATATTTTTCTTTCATTTCATCTTCTGCTTCCCATGTGTCTTCCTCAACTGGATAAACCACCACAATATTTATATATCAATGATAAGAACCTCATCATTACAAACACTACTTTATCATGATGATACCTGGGTATGGACCGCACATTTTTAAATCATATCACCTAGAAGGTACCTTTTCAAATCAAAACCAACTGTTATGCAATCAAGAGAAAATATTTTATTTTCAAAACACTCTCGGATGTCAACAACCTCTTATATCTATAAACTTCGCCAGAACATATTCACCGGAGCAATTTTGACCCCTAAACTTACTTAACAAGGACAAGAAGTATATATTTCACATAAGCTAACTATCCACTAACTTCACCTTCAATAATTACTCTAAGATGTGCTATCATAAACTGACCATAAAAATACCTATCAAATATATATGTGATCACCCTGTGAATCTTTATCTTTGACTCATCTGAACTTACAATACCCAATAGATCTAATACAATGAGGAACAACAGAGTTCAAGGTAGGCTAAAGTTATTCAGGAATCCATTAATGCAATGAGTAGAGTACTTTATGAGGTTATATGCTAAGGGACATGAAAGTTACAACTAACAATGTTGATATGGTTAATTATTGTGATGACGTCAATTATTACACAAATGAGGCATAGGGGTAAGTAGACATTGGAAATAGGAATCATTAAGGAGGAATATTCAAGTACATGACCCAGTCATTTCCTTGGGTGAAGGAAAAATCAATTCATGCTCTAGTACCTTAAATGTGATATGGGATTCAAAATACATGAAGTTGAATTACACTCTTGACGTTAGCTGACACAAGGAATCTATGCCGTAAGCCCATGAGGATGAAAATGAAGTTAAAACACTTATGAGATCATCATAACTCAAACAGCTTAACCCTCCCTGACAATTGACCCTATATGAGAGAACTAAAGGTGTGACAACTTGTCTTCCAAATCAATATTCTCATGATATGTGCAAAAATCTGAAGGCATCTAATCTCACCCCTTTCACAAGTAAAACCACGTAGCTCGGACATCTAAATGTTGGGATGAAATCATGTACTGGTTAGAGGCATTCTAATGGTTAACATGATGCTCCGAGGAGAAAGATAGCTAAACTCTCCTCACATCACAATGATATAGTCAATTATTCTAGAAGTTGAGTGAGAAGAAAGCCATTTAACCCATTCAATCCGACCCATTTAAGACTTTGGAAAAAGGGGACACACTTTAGTTTGAAATCAGGGCAATTTCAGCCAAAGCATAAAGGAAAATCATTACTTTTGAAACCCATGAGACAAGCCCTCATAGTCCTAGAAAGTCAATAGCAATGGCGAGAAGGTACTTAAAACCGTTACGAGTTGGTATAAAACAAGACCTCAAAGTGCCCACATGGATAAGTTCGAAAGAATGAGGCATCTTAATGCATTTATTGAGGAGAAGTAACCTGAGTTATCTAGTCAAGTGGATAAGCAGAGCAGGTAAATTGTTGTTAGAAGAACATCTACAAAGAATACCAGCAATATTTATTTATTCCAACTAAAGGAATATGTCCCCTTCTTTGATGCTACAAGTCTTCCTCTTTGATGCCATGAAACGTAAATGAATTTTACAATGAGAGTTGTCAGATGAAATAGATAGTAGTGTAGCCAACTCTAAAAACCTAATCCCATACTGAGACACAATCATATCTCCCTGTCGTAGCCACTCAAACTGCCTGCGTAGCTCCTCTCTGTGGGACTGTGGTACATACTTCTCTAAGAAGAGAGTGGAGAGCTCCTGCCAAGTCAAAGGCGCTACACCAGCCGACCTACGCTTCTCATATGCCTCCCACCAAGTGAAGGCAGCCCCAGTAATCTGAAAGGTGGTAAATGCCACACTACTAGCCTCAAGAATCCCTGCTGTACGAAGCATCCGCTGACACCTATCAAGAAAACCTTGGGCATCCTCGCCCTCAACATCACTGAATGTCGGAGGCTGGAGTCTACCAAACCTCTCAAGGTAACGCTGTTCATCCTCAGGCATAGCTGAAACCCTGAACTCCTACACTGGTGCAACTAGCTAAGCTGGAGGCAACTATGGAGTCTGTAATCCCTGCACTACCTGCTTAGGTGTGCGAGCAGCGGGGGTCTGATTTCCTCCCCCTGCCTGCGAAGTAGTTGCTGTTGTGGTGGCTGAAACTGGCTGAGCCAGGCCTCCTGATGACCCGAAATCACAATGGGCACAGTTGGTGCCTGAACTAATGCTGCTGGAGCCTGATCCTGAGCTAGGGCAACTGGTGGATCAACAGGCGCTGTCTCGGCTGCCCTGCCTCTGCCACGGCAGCGTCCACGGCCTCTGGTGGCCTTAGTAGGTGGTACTGGTGGTCGTATACATCGTCCGGTAGCGTGAGTCCTCACCATCTATGAGATAATAGAATAAAGGGAAATTTAATACTCGGGTCAAAAAGTTCACACGACAAGAATTTCAAGAATGTGAATTTTTCCTAATAGTTTTGCAGCCTCCCGAGGATAAGTACAGACGTCTCCGTACAGATCCACGAAACTCTACTAAAATAGCTCATGACTCGCGAGACCTAGTAATCTAGGCTTTGATATCAACTTGTCATGGCCCAATTCGCGAACCCGATCGTGACAGCGCCTCTCGTGAAGATAAGTCCAGCCAGAACAACGCAAACACATTTAAACAATTAATTAACACTAATAAATTCAAAACATGTTTAAGATAGCCATAAATGCGAAAACATCGATAATAACCACGAAAACCATCCCGACACATCCCAAACCGGGGTGTCACAAGTCATGAGCTACTACAGAGTGTTTCTATAAATCTACAAAGTACAAAATCCAATACAATAGTCTAAAAAGAACATAAATGATAGAGGATACGGGAGACAAGGGGCATCAGACGTCAACAACTACCTCATAACTCCAAATCGGTACTTGGTCTGGAAGGAAGCAACGCTCAGGTGCGGACTCTGCTATGCCTAAATCTACACACATGGTGCAGGAAGTAATGTGAGTACTCCGACCCAGTGAGTAATAACAATAAATACTCAGAACAGTATCATCCCTTTGGGCTCAGTATCAGTCACTCAGTATAGTATCAGCCTCTCGGGCTCACTCTCAGATCATATGCATACCCACGCACACTGTGGGTGTGCAGACTCCGGAGGGGCCCTTTATGGCCCAAGCGCTATATCAAGCCACCTCGTGGCAACATCACTCAGCACTCGGCCTCACATCACTCGGCCTCCCATCACTCAAGCCATATCGTGGCATATAAAGCATCTCATATCACTCAGCATATCTTCACATATGGCCCTTGGCCTTACTCAGTCAAGAAATCATCACAAGCCCCTCGGGTATCAGTAAAATAGTAGTGCTCAGGCCAAACAACATTGGAAATATCATTTAAGTCTCAAAATTCAATTAAAAGTGACTGAGTATGTAAAAGAGTATCAATCAATAGGACTGAATAAAAGTAATATAACAAAATAGTGAGGAAAGAGTGCTAAAAGTCCACGAAGGATTCAAGTAGTCGGCATGAAGCCCAAAATATGGCAATAAGCCAAAATCATGTTGATAACAAACACATCTCAGTCAAATACGCGGTAAAAACATAAATCGGGACGGACCAAGTCACAAACCCCAATAGTAAACAACATTGCGCTCATCGTTAAGCGCGTGTTGCTCCTTAATATAGCACTATGTTGTTCAAATCCGGGGTTTCAAACCCTCAGGACATCATTTACTATCATTCCTCACCTCAAGCCGGCTAATTCTCAAGCTCGCTATGCCCTTGCCTCTCAAATCGGACTCCTCGCGGGTTGAATCTATCCAAAACTACAACAAATATGTCACAATAGGCTAAAGGAACATAACCCAATCAAAAATAATCGAAAATAGCAAAAAATCTCGAAATTGGCAAAACCCGAGCCCTGGACCCACTTCTCGAAACTCAAAAATTTTTACATCAGCGGGTTCCTTATCTCGCCACGAGTCTATACATATCAATAACTCCCAAATCCGAGCTCAAATAACCCAACAAAACCCAAGTTGAAATATCCAAACTCATGCCCTAAATCTTCCCCCTTTTTGTTAAATTTTCATGAATTTCTAGGTTGATTCTACAATTAGATCGTGTTTTTAGATCATAGGACTCACCTCCAATCAATCCCAGTCGAAACCCTTCTCAATTCCCATCCAAAAGATCTCAAGGGTGCTCAAAAATGGTGAAAATTAACTTAGACCCGCGGAACAAAATGACTTAAAAACTATTCTGCCCAGGTGACAATTTTTTCTATGCGAACGCGAGGGCCTTCTCGCGTTCACGATGCACAAATATCCCACTGACCCATTTTATCCTTCGCGAATGCGGTGCCTCATCCGCAATAGTGATGCTCTAGCTGATACAACAACGCAAATGCAAGCCTTGTGTCGTGAACGCGAAGAACAAATATTATGGAACTTCAAATCCTTTTACGGGAACGCGAGCATCCTTCCGCGAACGCGAAGCACCAGCTCTCAGACCTATGCGATCGCGAACCACTGAGTGCGAATGTGCTGAACAAGATTCCAGCCTCCCAATATTCCTCTATGCTATCACAACATCCCCTCGCGATCGCAATGACTAAATCTCTGCAACACTTCAGCTGGAAAATCTGCAACTTCCAATGCTAGAATTGGTCTGTTTGGCCATCGGAAATCACCCCGAGGCCCCCCGGGACCTCAACCAAAAGTGTCAACCCATTCTAAAACATCAACTAAACTCGTTCCAATCATCAAAACAATTCAAACAACATAAAAAATATCAAATTACATAGTATTCAAGCCTAAGTTCTTCTAAAACTTCCGAAACACGCATTTGATCAAAAACCCAACCAAAACACCTCCGAGTGACCTGAAATTTCGCACACACATCCCAAATCACCTAACGAACTACAAAAACTCTCAGAATTCAATTCTGACCCTTGGATTGAAATCTCACCTATCAACCAGAATTCGCCAAAATACTAACTTTGCCAATGCAAGCCTAATTCTACACCGGTCCTCCAAAATCACTTCCGATCACACTCCTAAGTCACAAATCATCCCCCGAAGCTAACCGAATCACCAGAAATCACATACGAGCCCTCTAACTCATAAGTGAACATCCGGTTGACTTTTTCAAACCAAAGCTTCCTTAAAAATACTAAGTGTCTCATTTCGTACCAAAACCTCTCCGAACAAACCCAATCACATAAGATACGGATAATGAAGCATAAAGAAGCTGAAAATGGGAAAACGAATCGGTAACTCATGAGACGATGGGTCAGGTCATTACACCTTTCAATAGGAAAATATTCGAAAAGACATTTTTATCTTTCTTGAGCTTCAAATTACAATCTCGTTTATTGCAGTGGTGTAGGACTTTTGTATGCCTTATGCTATTCAAAGTTATTCACGCATTCAACATAACCTTCTAGGAGGCTAGCTAAAGCATATATGGACCCAACCGTGGTGATTCCCCAGGTCCGAACGAACCAACATGTGAATTACACAAACATCATTTACAGCCTCAAACAAATAAATTTGCATAAGAAGGTAGTAACTATTATATGGTACAAACTCGGTCCAAAGCAACTGCTCATGAACAACTCAATAGGTAATATCAATCTGCTAGTGTTGGGACTGAAATCATATTTACTTACAACTCTATTGTGTTAAAACGCATCCAAGCGCCATAACTATAGTCATGTAGTGGAACACATCCAGACATCCCTACCTAAATATTTCATGCACTATTAATTTTGTCACACATGACAATACGAGCATCTCGTGCAATTATATTATATCACGAATAATCATATCACTAAATAGGATATTAGACTATATAAACAGTCAAAGTAGGCCTCAGGCTCATAATCTCACTTAGCCCGTCAAGATCGCTCAAATTAGGATCACAACTTCCTCAACACATGTGGTAAAATAAGAAGCCTAAAATGGTATATCTTCACTTTTTATTTTAGTTTCTTCGACTCTACAAAGTCATTCTCTAATACAAAAAAAAAATAGACTAAATTTCTAGCAATATATCGAGACATAGGTCTATCTTCTTATAGGCGGTACACTCAGTAGGTTCTCTAAAGTACATTCAGAAACTTATTAACCACTAAGACTAACCCAATAGTAACTTAGTCCATTATAATGCCAGTGTTATAGTTCGATACAATACATACCCTTCAAACTTTTCATATGTTGAACTTTTACTAATGAGGTAGCTTTACCTAAAGGTATATCAAGTGAATCATTTATATTAGGCTCAACCAAAATAGAAAATTAAACAGTCTTTTAATTGCAAACAAATGTGGAGAAACACGACGCCATCCAATCCAAGCCCAATATAATCTTAAGTCAACCCACGCTAAATTATAACCAGTCTATTAGTGTTTCTTAACTCTAAACTTTACACATATCTAACAGAGCGATAAGTAACACCAAGTCGCCCACTTGATCGAAATCATGAATGTTAAATTTACACTGACATCTTATTGATGTGTTGCTTATTTTTCTTAGGAATATATTTTACCGAACACAATGTATGTTAATAGAACTATGCAACATCTTAATACTTTTCTCGGTGACTGTCATGTCATTATCTTTTTATTTTTTTGTAAAACTTCTTTTATGGTTCATATATTTTCGTTATGAGTGGGGGAGTCTCAATACTCCACATCTTACTCGCTCTTACTTTAACAACTAATAAGTCCACTACGCGATAAGTTTCATACTCAACCTCTTATTGTTGGTGCATCAAGCCCTATACTGAAGTATTGTTTTCTCTCACAAGCTGAAGTTTACCCAAATACTCTCACTATGAATAGATTTTGTATCACGTGGTGCTACTATCATGCTTATACTCAATATACTTAAATTATATACCCTTATGTCACGGTTACACTTATAATATCATCATTATAAAATCACCAATAATAAAAATCCCTTCAAAGGGCATTAAGCATAGAACCACATAGTTACTTTCCTGAAAATGACCTTCATAATCAAGGCTAACAAGCTAGAGCTAGCTAAGCTATTACATTACCTTTTTTCTTACTTTCCTGCTAAGCTATTACATTACCTTTTTTCTTACTTTCCTGCTCAACTATTTCCCTGTCCTAATTGGGCCCATAAAGTAGAATTCTATCCAAAACCCCGAACGTTAAATAAGTTGCTCTTAAGAAAAAAATTATATTCTTAATGCCCAAAATATTGACTAACCACAAACTTTAAAAAAAGGTTTGGCAAGGTTCCTTAAAAAATAAAGTTATCCCAAAATTTATAAATAAAAAAATTTCCAACCCCAGCAACAGCACATACTGTCCCATGTACCCAAGGCAACTCTTAGTTGCAATTATATATTTTTTCAAACTTCCAGTGTCGTTCAACAGAGGAGGATACATGTGTCCTAGCCAACTGCAAAAGGACATCCTACTCGATTCAGCTCAATGCACGAATATGGAATGAAATAAGGATAAACATCCTAGATGTTCAGTAGCCTCAAGGTCATAAAATGTCATGGGCGACTTTCCAGCCATGTCCCATTACCCCTTGGACATGCCACATGAAATCCTGGCAAGACTCCCAACATCCAATGCCATGGGCGGCCCCTAGGTCTTGGCAGCGCCAATTGACAATGTGCATGTGCCTCTGTCGCACCACCAATAAACCTCACCAATACCCAGCCGCTGGCACATACCAATAGCGTCGCACATGCAGATAACACCACACGCGTAAACCTTGATGCCTCTCTAGCGCCTAGAGCATGTAGATTCGAATAGCGCCACACATGCAGATAACACCGTACACATAGACCCTAATACTAATTGCCAGCATGTAGCTACGGGTAGTTTCCAATAGCACTACGCGCGTAGACAACATTGCGCGTGCAGACCCTGATGCTAAAGACAAGGTTGCTGCCAATGGACCAATTTCTACTTTGTAGAAAACTAAGACCTTTTCATTATTAATATAGAGTAGTTTTATTTCATGTATTTCCATTATGTCTCTCTAGATTAGTTAGGTCAAGTCTAGTAACTTTGGTTTGTTTTTAAGCATTTTTAGAGATCAAACAATCCCCCTCGACACCGCGTAACCTTTCTGTAATAGTCTTCATTAATGCATTCAAGCATTCATTCTCGATTCTCAATTTTGTTTTCTCAATTGCTCTTGACATCAGTTTTTTCGTACGACACTGATAATCTCATCTAGCGTATGGAGGGAACCTCAATTGGCAAATAGTAACTGCACTGACATCAGTTGCTCAGCCTTACATCGCCCTTCCAAGGAATCTCAGGAAGGCGCTGTATAACAGTTGGTAGCAGAGCCTAGGATCGGCATCGAATGAAGGGACACATTGCCATTACTACCATTTTTGACCTTGGTAAATCATGGGGATCCCATCGCCGCCCTTGAAGAGACGGATGAAATATTACGGCTCATTGTGGATACGGTTCCGGATCTAAGAACCAGCCTAGTACAATAGGAGTACACCGAAGATTTAGCCCATAAGGAAAAAGAGGCAGACAGAGTTACTAACATGCAGCAAACCATAGACAACTTGATAGACTAGCTCAATATTATCAATGCTTCCCTATAGGTCTACTTCGAGGAGGAAAAACCCAAATCAAGGGTGCTTTGAATCTCACCCATGTTCCACAAAAATGAAAAATCCACAAGCTAAGCAATACACTAGATCTCGGCACGCTAAAAAAATGTAAAACTTCATCTTCGACATCGAACAGCACTTCGATGTCATGGGGGAGTTGGAAAAAGCAAAAATGGTAGCAACTGCTGCTATGTATCTTTAGGGTGATGCTAAACTAAGGTGGCGAGTGAAATATGAAGCCATCAGGGCCGGGGAAGATTCTTTCGAGACATAGGCAGAACCGAAGGTAGCCATATGCCTATAGTTCTTCCCCAAAAATATTGAGTACAATGCATGAAGAAAGCTACGGGAGCTCCGCCAAACCAAGTTAGTGCAGGATTATATGTGGGAATTCTCCGCGCTCATGTTAAACATGCGAGATATGGGGACAAAGAAAAACTCTTCATATTCCGGGAAGGTTTGAAACCTTATGCCCGTACAAAACTGCAACGACAAAGGGTAGATACCTTGCCTAAGGCGATCCAAGCTATGGAATGACTTGTGGACTATCAAATGAAAACTCAGAAGGATAGGCCTCAATCGCCAGTTCGAGGGGGATAAAACGGGGGCCAGCCTAATAATTCTAGCCCAGCAGAAGTGGAGGATATTGGAGTGAAACCAAATCTAAGACTCCTTCCACAAGCAACAATAGTGTTGCATCCGTCAACAACAATCAAGGGAGGAAACCTCCTTCAGGATGTCATCATTGCAGCGGGCCATATCGGAACAGTGAATGCCCACATATACAGATGAACTCTCATCAAACTTTTGATGATGGGTCAGATGATGACTCAGATGAGGTTGACCTGACAGAACTAGTAGGTGTCTTCAATGCAATTATTGGCTCTATTCGTGATACCTTAGCAGGAACTAGTGCTGGTTTCTATAAGAAGAAGGATGCTTAAAAAATACCAAGAAAGGGAAAAAGAAGGCGGATGAGAAGCCTCCTCTTAGACAAGCAAAGACCTTAATGTTCGTCGAAATAAAAATAAATAGAAAGCCCATTCAGGCGATGATAGACACGGGTGCTACCCACAACTACTTAGCCTCAACTCAAGTGGAGTGCCTCGGTCTAGTTGTGGAATAGGGTAGAGGTCGTGTCAAGGCGATCAACTCACCACCTCAGCCAGTGAGTGGAATAGCAAAAGAAGTGCTAGTAAAGCTTGGGCCTTATGAAGGAAGATCTAACATATGCATGGTAATCATAGATGGCTTTGAATTGATAGTCATATTGGAATTTTTGAGTCAAACCAACACCATACCCATTGTCACACCTCCTTTTGGCACTACCGCACCCCGCGAAGGGCGTGGTAAAGGGAGTTTTTCCAACTAAAGGACAATCGAAACGTGATTCATTTATTAAGAGATTCAAAGTCGCCACTTGGGAGATTTATGGTGTCCCAAGTCACCGGTTGAATCCCGAATCGAGGAAAGGTTTGACTCTGTATTACAGTCCGCAAACCAGAAATCTAAATAAGGAATTCTGTTAACCCGGGAGAAGGTGTTAGGCATTTCCGAGTTCCGTGGTTGTAGCACGGCCGCTCAACTGTCATATTTAGCTTATTTGTCAGATTTATAACATGCTTTAACTTATGTGCAAATTTTAATTCTTTACCGCTTTTATTATTATTATTATTTTAACAAAGAATTGCAACGTTGTAAAAACGTATCTCGAACCACGTCACACCAATGTACCCGCGATTATCGACACATTTCGACTCCGTTGAGATTTGGATTTGGGTCACATAAATGTGCACCCAAGTTTAAGAAAGTAAATTATTAAAGGCGCACCTAAAGCGACTAGCGTATCATTATTTTTGGTAAGGCCGTAAAATTTTGCTAAACGGCTCATCCCGAAATCTAAGTAATTAATATTCACAAACAATGGTTAATTCATTCTTAACTTAGATTCAAAGCTCAGTGAGTGGCTAACCAAACTTAGCCGCAAGCTTCAATTATAAACAAAGTAGGATTAGGAACAAGAATCTAGGAAACATTAATCGTTATGAACACAAACTAACAGAAATTAATCTAATAGCCACTAATCACAACGAGAATCTAGGAAAACATTAATCATCAAGCAAAATGGATAAAATAATTGAGGTAACAAACTAGAAAAATGCTAGCACCACACTTATGACCACAAACTAACAGAAATAGCAAACAATTTAGGCTAAAATATTTGTCAAAATAATCAATGAAACAATAAACCAATCATAGATCCATCCAGAGAAGATAGATAGCACAACAATTCAACCCTATAACAACCATAATATGGATTGAAATTCGAGAACTGGAGAACAGGAAATTGACCTTTTAATAGCTAAATATTCTTCGATATATCAGAAAAATTTGTTGTACATCTGTATGGACTAACCACGACCGGAAGCGACACCGAGAAAATCAAACAAGATATCAGATGGACCTCGATGGACTCAACCTCAGAACCGTTGAACATCGGTTGATTTCGAGGTTGTTTTCGGCTATTTTTCGGGCTGATTTTGGACTATTTTTTTTGGGTATTAGGAGAGGAGGGGGACTGGTTTTTTAGAATGGAGAAGAATAAGAACCGTCAAGAGGGTCGTCCCTCACTGACCCTGTATATCCTATGTATACGGAATGTATATCCAGTGTATACCCCATCTCTCATGTCCCCTTTTTTCTGTCCTCTCTCTAAACTATCCCCAGATCACTCTCTCTCGCCCCCTTTTGAACTTCCCTTGCAGAATGGGGAGGTACCAAATTTTTCTTCTTTTTCAGTGTATATCTACTGTATATTCAGTGTATACAGAATGTATACAGATCTCTCATCTCGTTCCTCTCCATGAATTTTTCGTTTTCTCCCTTCTAGTCTTTGCTACTGATTTCGAAGGAGGGTTATGAAAGAAATCAAATAAGGCTCAAAAAGGGTTAACGAAGGATAAAGTGTTTAGATAGCAGAATAAAATGCCTTCGTCATTCCAACCTTCAAAACATACCAAGTGCAAACAATACGGTTAATGTTCGTCACATCTTTAAAGCCTGTTGGGCAATACTCTCATTTTCATTATCACGAACGACCCCCATGTCAGCATGGCCAACTTGCCTTTAACGGTTTTCTGTTTTACTTGCCCCAGTTTCACATGACGCGGGCTTCAGATGATCTCAAACCCTTTTTATTTCCTTTAAATGTCCGATCACCTCCCAATTGCTTAATGATTAACTTTTAACAATATGCCATAATTATGTGTGCATGTGTCATATCACTAGAATCGGTGTTGCACAAAAGCAAAAAAAAGGGTAAAGAAAAAACTAAACTAAGAAGAAAACTTGAGGTAACAAAAGACCAGAATTTGAATTAGACAAATGGTGAAACTGTTTAAACAACAAAAGCAACAGTTACAACCCTAAAACAAACCTAAAACAAACCGTTGTGACAAAAATGAGAAGATAAGTGGGTTTGATACAAGATAATATTCGGATCACCACTCTAAGATAACCCAGACAATAAAAATGATAACAACCTAAGCCACCAAAGCTCCTCTCCGACTGACCCAAAAATGGAGCATTTTTCCAATTGCCAAGCACAACATCTTAGCCACTGCCTTCTGCATTAACAATACGGGTGTCGGTTGCATCCGGATCTTGTACGACAACGTCGCCTACATTAATAAGCTCTTGAATTGCTTTTTTCAGCTTCCAACATTTTTCTATGTCATGCCCCGGGGCATCTGAGCAATATGAGCACCTTTGAGAAAAATCACACCTCTTTGACCGATGATTTGGCATTTTTATCTGAATGGGTTTCAACATGCCCAGTTGCTTCAATTTCTGGAATAAACTGGCATGCGATTCTCCCATAGGGGTGAGAGCCTTTTATCGTTTCAGCAACCTCTCATTCCTAAATGCCTAATTTTGCCTAAAACCTGACCCGTGGGGTTTCTGGTATGCTCGTGGGGGTGGATAGGCATTTTGTGGAGCTGGGTAATTGGCAAATGCAGCATGTCTTTGGGAGTCCCGTGGAGAGAAATAGCTGGGGAGGGTTACATGGCGCACAAGGATATCCACGGGGACGATGTTGAGACTGAGGGTGTTTAGAAAAGGCAACCACTGGACTCTGATATTGGTGGGGCATTACAACATCTTTTCTTTTCATGGGAAGATCACCCTGGGCCACTTGTTCACTCCATCTGAGCCAGAACTTCTCAGAACCCTCTTTAGGTTTCTCTTCTATTTGGGATATGGAGGAGTGGGTCGGGACAATGTCTGTATTATTCTGAAAATGTTGTACAAAATCCTGAGCCGTGTCGTCCCATGCATGCCACTTACTGACATCTTGATGATCATACCATTCCAAGGCTGCCCCAGTCAGGCTTTTACTGAAGTATGCCATTAGCAGGTCGTCTTTTTCGACAACATTATTCATTTTCTTGCAATACTCCCTCAGATGGACTACCGGATCTTCGCATTCCTTGAACTTTGGCATTTTAATACTTGCGAGCAGGTGGATGTCAAGGAGTGTACCCAGCTTCTCAGAGCCTGGAGGAAGAGTGACGGAACTACTAGGGTGATCGGGAGATGCCAAAGTTCGGGTAAGGATATCATCTGAGAAACCAGGCGGTGGCGGTATGGGTGCCTTCCCAACCATCCAAGCCTGATACATGTCTGTCACATGTTGTCTCAATATTTTCATTTCTTCTACCAACCCATTGTTCCGTTCAACCAGCTGTTGTCAGGCATCAGTACCAACCCACTTAGTTCTGAGGTTTTCTGTCATCGTCCTTTGACTTTGTGTTGCAGGGGGAAGAGTTATTTTAGGAACCAGAACCTACCACCTCAATTTTGTCTAGAATGCAAAACAAAACATGTTAGAATGGACTCAGTCGGTCCTTATTATTAACAACTTTTTTTGTGGACTTAGTCAGTCCTTATTATTATCAAAACTTTTCACTTTTGTTTTTTCTTTTTTTTTCATCATTTTTTCATTTTTCATTCTTTTTTTGTTGTGTTGTGGTCGAATCTTATGGAGATTGCCTATGTATCATGAGCCCGCATGAATCAGACCTTGCGTAGTTCGGACAAATAGAATAAAGTATATTTGAAAACAAAACACATATTTTTTTTTTTAAATCATTGGCAAATAAAATGAATTATTTTTTTTTCATTTTAAAACACAAACTATTTTTTAAACCAAATCACACATTTTTTTTCATTGGCAAATGAAACAGAATATTTTTTTTTTCAGTGGAAAATAAAACAAACTATTTTGAAAAATAAAACTCTTTTTTTTATTGACACATAAAACAAACT
>MU735657.1:245399-285355 GCA_026770625.1 Nicotiana glauca
TTTTTTTTTTTTTTTTTTCCATTTTCTCAAAAATTCGGCAGAGTTTCGACACTACTTGGACATTGGTTTTTTTTTTTTTTTTCTAAAAATGAGTAGTTATCTCTCTACACCGTTATTTTTCTTTTTCGCAAATTTTCAAAATTCCCGATTTAACAAGCCGGTCCGCATGCAAGTCCGAAGCAAATAAATGCATAAGTAGCAAGTAAAATGCATCAGGATGGTCTTTTTCATTTCAGGTACACCTGTCCTAGACGGACCCAACCTCCGTGTTGAGTCCCCTAAGTCAAATGCACATGATGCAAAGAAACGTTCCTACTAGGGATCCGGCATGAGGCTTCGTTTTTCTAAGTTAATATCTTATTGGAGAAAGTATCTAGACTGTCTTACTCGAGCGGACAACTCGAGCCAAGGAGGGTCAGTGTACCGGTAGCATTGCTTTTCGGCTTAACTGGTGGTGCTCCCCGCCTAAAACATGTGTGACTAAAATCCTTCACTGGGTGCCAGGCACCTCGGCTATCTCAAAGAAAGCGGGCTATGTCAAGCTAATGCCCCATTTTATTTTAAAGAAGACTCAGAGTGATGCGTGAGAAGACAGTTTATATACACAGTTCAATAATTATCAAAGCGGTAACAGCAACATTTAGCACATTAGGCCCAAACATATAACAAAATCAGATAATATACAAGCCAAATACAACAAATATATCAAGCTAGAATTCTAAAGCCTGAACCAAAAGTTCAGGAACTGATCCCCAGCAGAGTCGCCAGAGTTGTCACACCTCCTTTTTGCACTACCGCACCCCCGCGAAGGGCGTGGTAAAGGGAGTTTTTCCTATTAAAGGACAATCGAAACGGGATTTATTATTAAGAGATTCAGAGTCGCCACTTGGAAGATTTATGGTGTCCCAAGTCACCGGTTGAATCCCGAATCGAGGAAAGATTGACTCTGTATTACAGTCCGCGAACCAAAAATCCAAATAAGGAATTTTGTTAACCCGGGAGAAGGTGTTAGGCATTCCCGAGTTCCGTCGTTCTAGCACGGTCGCTCAACTGTCATATTCGGCTTATTTATCTGATTTATAACATGCTTTAACTTATGTGCAAATTTTAACCTTTAACCGCTTTTAATTATTTTTTAAGGAAAATTGAACATTGTTAAAAATATATTTTTGAATCACGTCACATGAAATGCACCCGGATCCTCGACACATTTTATTCAATGTTTTGGGATTTGGATTTGGGTTGCATGAAATGCACACCCGAATTTAGGAAGGTAAAATTATTAAAGGCGCGCCTAAAGAGACTAACGCATTATTATTTTGGGGAAGGCCGTGAAATTCGCTAAACAGCACGTCCCGAAAGCTAAGTATTTTAATATATACATTAATGAGGGCCCCGCGATTTGTGCATTTTTATTTGGCGAGGCTCGTCTCATTTATTATTTAAAGAGCAAACCTAAAAGCAACTACGATTTTCTATTTTATTTGTCTCTAAAAAAGAGAAATCCTAATTTATTAATCTAACAATGGAAACTAGTAGGATGTACGGCTAATAAACAGTGTTTCAAGCTTGGCAAGTTAAAATTAAACATGAACTTACAATAGAACTAACCCATATGGCAACCAACAGAATAATGACTAACAAAATTATGATAGAACCTATTAAATCAATCCGACTACAAATCCGGCAAGCTAGTCACGAACATGAAAACTTTTGAACAACGTTTCGTCTAGCATGCCAATTTGAGATAGCAATAACATGAGCACAAAACTAAAACTCGAAAGATTTAAACAAAATCTTCAACATACATAACATGTATTCAAGCTCGGACATGATAGTAACTAATATCAACTCAAAACAAAGATTAGAAACAAACCACTATGTTGATAAACAAAGCTGGAGGTTTACAACTCAATTGTCAAACCAAAATGGAGCCATAATCGGCAAGCTGAAGCAACGAAACCAACGAACCGGAACCTCGACGGACTCAACCTCAGAACCGTTGAACATCGGTTGATTTCGAGGTTGTTTTCGGCTATTTTTCGACCTCATTTTGGACTATTTTTGCTGGGTATTAGGAGAGGAGGGGGTCTGGGTTTTTTGAATGGAGAAGAATAAGAACCGTCAAGAGGTCGTCCCTCACTGCCCCTGTATATCCTATGTATACGGAATATATATCTACTGTATACCCTGTCTCCCAGGTCCCCTTTTTTTTTCTGTCCTATCTCTAAAAATCTTCCCAGATTACTCTCTCTTGCACCCTTTTTAACTTCCCTTGCAGAATGGGGAGGTACCAAATTTTTCTTCTTTTTCAGTGTATATATACTGTATATTCAGTGTATACAAAGTGTATATAGATCTCTCCTCTCGTTCCTCTCCCAGAATTTTTGGTTGTGTTTTTCCTTATCCCCCCCCCCCCCCCTTGTGTCTGGCCGTGTATATATGGAAAATGAAGACTTAAGCTCTTCAAAAATGTTAGTCCAAATCCCCCTTTAAAACCCCACTTATCCATGTTTTGTTCTCCATGTTTTCTTCCTTAAAATGAGTAAAGGTGTCTCCCACCCCAAATTGTGTGTTCCCCATGGTCTTATGTTATGTGTAGGGTGTGGTGGGTTTGGATTATTATGGGCTAGGTCCGAATTTTAGGCTTAAAAATGGGTCATTTGAACCCGAATATTATTCTTTGCCCGGAACCGAGAGTAAAAACACAATTTTATTTAATTAATCCTACATAAGCAAAATAACTATTAAAATGAGGCTAACAATTAAAACAAAACTATATATTTTTTGTAATTTTCGTTTTATATAAAGATAAAAATATAAAGTACTGTTTTTGTATTTTTAAAAGATTAAAATGGCTACAAAACATTAATAAAACTATTTTTTTGTAATTTTCGAAATTATATAAAGATTAAAAATAAGTTACTATTTTTTGTATTTTTTTTTAAATATTAAAATGGCTACAAAATATTAATAAAACTATTTTTTTGTAATTTTCGAAATTATATAAAGATTAAAAATAAGGTACTATTTTTTTGTATTTTTCAAGTTTATGAGAAATACATATACTAAAATTTATATATTTTTTTTTGTATTTTTTCATTTTTGTAATGAAAATAAAGTGAAATAGTCAAAATTAGCTGAAATAGCTATATTAGACCTAAATTAAATATTTACGCTAAAAATATAAAAAATCTCGGGGAGGGTAAAAAATCACACGTCTACAAGGTCAGGGCCCTACTGAGAACAAACATAATAATAAGTCCTGCAATCGTATGAAATAAACAGAAATAATGAGTACAGCTATGAAGTAAGACAGGTTATACAAGGCAACAAACAACACAAAGAGAATAAGGTAACACAGAGTAAAATAGCTCGATATCAATACCAGCAATGAGGATCTCCCAGGATACCATCCTGTAGTCCATTTCATCAACTGTCCAAAGAGCTCCCGGGATGCCGTCCCATAGTCCATCATATCAGTATATCCAAAGGATCTCCCGGGATACCGTCTTGTAGTCCAACTATAAATGTGCAGGGAGATCTATCGGGGATCTAACCCGTAGTCCCAAAGTAAATGTACACGGGGATCTATCGGGAATGGAACCCATAGTCCCAAAGTAAACAAACAAGGGGGAGCTACCGGAAACCCACATCCACAGTCCCAATGTAAATACGCAGCCACAACGAGAAGATATTCGGAATTGGAGTACAAAAAAAATACAAGGCAATAGGTAGTTCTAGTCTAACATACTTCACGTAATACCACCAAAACAACTTAAACAAATAGGCAACTAAGATCAACTAAGCATGATTTTCTAAACTAACACATATTATATTTGCAAGTAGAATAACACAAGTAAGAAAGAGAACTCAGTCTAAATATTTAAGTGAAAAATTGGATTTTCAATAATTAGCTCAAGTACGCACTCGTCACCTCACGTACAAGGCATTCAATCACCAAATATCATATCCTAAGGGGAAAGGTCCCCCACACAAGGTTAGACAATCCACTTACCTCGAACCGGCTCCAAAATCAACTCGAAATCACACTTTTGCCATGAGTATCCGACTCCAAATGGCCCAAATCTACTCAATTCAATTAAATATCATAAATAATCTCAAATAACAGATTCTACTATTTAATTCAAAGCTAAGACGCTGTCACGCCCCAATCTCGGGAGGCCGACCGGTGCTCAATCGAGTGACCCTAACTGAGCAAGCCTTATAAAACACTACCTGCCCAACTCAATACGAATAAGGGGACCATGCTTTCATTTATTCAACAAAGGAAGATATCATATTCAATATTTTTAGTTCATTTTAGATCACAACATTAAACTGTAGATAAGTTAGTTTCCAAAGTTCCCATAGAGTTACAATTCGTAGGCAACATAAGTTTAGAATTACAACATAGTTCACACACCCATCCGACACCCACATCTAACCCACATATATGTCTACGGAGCCTCTAACGATACAAAAGATAAATGTGACAACGCCAACAACAAGACCCCGGCTATACCTCAAAAGTGAAAGTCCAAAAGGCAAGAGATGTGCAATATTGCCCCTTGAAGTAGAAGGAGGCTCACCAAGATCTTGAGGAGAAAGATGCTCCGCTACACACGATCAACACTATCAGTTATGGAGCCACCTACGTTCATTAAAAAATGTAGTGCCCCCGGCAAAAGGGAAGTTAGTACAATGGAATAGTACTAGTATGTATAACTAAACACCATTTTACTAGAAAGAACTACCAAGCAATGACCAGTAAATCACATGAGTGAATCAAATATGCAATTCATAGAATCATTCACATAATTTTCATAACTTAGTTTGGGGCATTTCTGTCATACATTCATCACTGTTCTCACTACCACCGCTATCTTGAGTGGAGTCCAATCACGACCCGATCAGCTAGGTTGCCTCATTAGAGGCATATATCTCAATCACTATTTCATTTCCTTTGTCCAAAATTCAATATCAGCAAATCACCACCATGTGTGCAGCATGATGTCCGATCATGGCCCAATCCGCTAGGCCGTATTACCTAGGCGTGGTTTCTTTCTCGTTGTCATCTCACTCGAATCAATTATATTTCATGCATCAATTCAATTCATGGGCACATTGGTCCATACTTATCACATCATTTTCCCTTTCAATATTTACCTTGCAAGCTGTGATCATAGGCACATACGAAAATAATTCAAGTTTTAAGCACATGTAAGTGTTCACATAGTTAGCATGAAAATTCTCAGTTTTGAATCTTTGGCTTATAGACCACACATTTCAACACATGATTGTATACTACATACTTCATTAAATATCAAGAATAATACATTACTCACAATTGAGGCACATCTTTCATGTATGTTTGTATATAAATTGCAAATCAATCAATGTCAAACAATAATCAGTACACCAACCAATTAAAATCTTACCACACATTCGTAAATACCAACGAAACTCAATTTCTAATAAAAGGGGATTTTAGAGATACATACCTCAATATATCTTTTCTTACTCTTTAAAATTCCGAAATTCTTATCATTTCGATATATGGTGCAAGAATTACAAATTAAACTGGAAATTAGAAACGAGGTTGAGATTCTAGCTTGGTTCAAGCATAATATCGAACACTTGAGGTGCATTATGACCGTGGGCCCTTTTGAGAGTAATTTCTATCATTCTATACCCCTAATTGCCATCTTTTTAGTTTACTACTTTCCAATATTCTACGGTGTGGTATGCATGCAAGAGATTCATTTTTATACCCATGAATTACTTCCCTACTGACCCCCTAAATCTATGTATACAAATAGGACCTGAGCTGATAGAGCCTTACCTCTTGGGATGAAGATTTAGGAGCCTTTACTTGATTATATTCAAGGATTTATCAAAATTCTAAGGAGTAATTTGATGGGGAGAACTTTCTCTCATTTAGACCCCTCTCTTTCACTCTAGGAATATCCAGAAAATGCTCAAAATGAGCTATAATACTAAATATAACGATTGGGGCGTCGGGTTAAAAATTAGAAAATTGGAGCCCCGAGTCAGATTTACGATCGCAAAGTGGAAATGCGGGCTGCAGATTGGACCGCAAAAAGGCTTCCAAAATCTAAACATTCTGCTTGGGTATGCGACGAAAATGTGGTCTGCATACCCGTTCTGCGGTCGCATAATGCACTACAGAACTGACCTTCGCAAAATCCCAAGGAAATTATGCGACGACTCTGCATATTGGTTATACGATCGCATAATGGACCGCATTTTTAACCTCAAATTAGCTAGCACATTGACTCACTCTGCCGCAGAAATACGGTCCGCATACCTGGTATGCGACCGCATTCTAAACCGCATATTTGTATTTTTCTAGAAAACTTGATTCTTGATTTTTAAATGCATAGATCAGCTCAAAGGGTCCAAGCCACGTCGAGCTTGCTTGCCGTAAAGAACTTTTTAATAGTTTCTAACACCTGGCCCTAACTTGGCACTACAAGGTTTGGGTTTCGAGTGGAAATTTTCACGGGGCCTCACAGACACGATGTTAGTGGAAACGTAAAAGAAAGAACACAAGATTTAACGTGGTTCGGATCAAAATAATTCTACGTCTACCAGAGAACAATTGCCTTTCTATTATTTACAAAGGAAGGGGAGATTTCCCAATTACACTTAAGATAATTTCTCTCTTAACTCTCTACTCACTATAATGTATTGTATTGTTTTTTGGAATAGTTTCTACAAATGAAAGAGTACATCTATTTATAGAGGTAAGGATCTCCTCTTGATGTCATTGGTGACATCAAACTACCTCCTCTTGATGTCATGGGTGACATCAAAGGAGGAAGCTTCCTCCTAGCATTCATGCTAACTCTTTCCACCAACTCTTCCAATTGGCATGCCATTGTTGACTATACATAAAACAACAACTCCTTCCACCAACTCTTCCAATTGGCATGTCATTGTTGACTAAACATAAACCAACATTTTCAATCTCCACCTTGGTTTGCGTTTTGAGCGTGCGTGTGAACAATTCTGGCCAAAACTTCTAAGCTTACCGGGCAATCCCATTGTAATAAACAAGAAGAATCAAACCATGGTTTAACATACCACCTCCACCTAACAACTGTTCTCTTCGGAATTGCATCAGTTGATGCACACCCCCGCCAAGTCTTTGCAGTGTGCAAACTTAGCGAGCGAGACTATCTTGGTCAACATGTCTACATCATTATCGTCTGTGATAACCTTCACGACCTTGATAGTTCCCTCTTCAACAACATCTCGAATAAAATGAAATATGACATCAATGTGTTTAGTGCGCTCATGAAATCTCTGATTTTTCATTAGATGAATAGCACTCTGACTATCACATCTAAGAGTTGATTCTAGCTGAACCAAACTCAATTCTGCTACTAAACCTTTCAACTAGATAACTTCCTTCATCGCCTCTGTTTCTACCATGTATTCTGCTTCTGTCGTAGACAAAGCGACAGTCGACTGCAAAGTCGACTTCCAACTAACGACACTACCAACGAGGGTAAAGATGTATCCAGTTGTGGACCTTCTTCTGTTAAGATCTCCTGCATGTTCAGAATCCACATAATCGAGAATTGAAATATCTCTGCCACTTTTTTGAAAGGTCAGACTAACACCTAAATCTACTTTAAGATATCTCAATATCCACTTGACAACTTCCCAATGCCTCTTTCCTGGTCTGGACATGTATCTACTTACGACACTTACAGATTGAGCAATATCTTGACGTGTGCATACCATAGCATACATAATGATACCAACTGCACTGGCATAAGGAATCTTTGATATATGCTCCACCTCATCGTCGAACTGAGGCATTTGTAACTCTGAAAGTTTAAAATGAGAAGCTAATGGTGTACTTACAGGCTTGCACGTATGCATATTGAATCTCTTAAGAACCCTTTCAATATACCTCTTTTGAGAAAGATGTACATCACCGTCTTCTCTTGAAATCTCTATACCAAGGATTTTCTTTGCAGCTCCTAAATCCTTCATGTCAAATTCCTTACTCAACAGTTTCTTCAAAACATTTATTTCTGTAATGTTGTTAGCAACAATAAGCATATCATCAACATACAACAGTAAATAAATCATTGAGTTATCGGACATCTTCTTGTGATGCGCACAACTATCAAATGCACTCCTTAAGAATTCATGTGTAGCCATGAATGCATTAAACTTCTTGTACCACTGTCTAGGGGATTGCTTTAAAACATACAAGGACTTCTTTTGTTGGCATACGTGGTCTTCTTTTCCCTCAGCTAGGAAACCTTCAGGCTAATCCATATAGATTGTCTTTTCTAGATCACTGTGTAAGAAAGCAGTTTTGACATCAAATTGTTGAAGCTCCAAGTCAAATTGTGCAACCAATGCTAGTAGCACACGAATTGAGCAATGCTTTACGACTGGAGAGAAAATCTCATTGTAGTCAATTCCCTCCTTCTGAGTGAAACCTTTTGCAACCAATCATGCCTTGAACCTAGCATCTTCCACTTCAGAAATTCCCTATTTATTTCGCTAGACCCACTTGCATCCAACTATCCTGTTCCCCTTTTGTCTTTTCACTAAGGCCCATGTCTGATTCTTGTGAAGAGACTCTGTCTCTTCAGTCATGGCTAACCGTCATTGTGCAGCATCCTTGCAAGAAGTAGTTTCTATATACAAGGAGGGCTTTAGATCCTTAATCTCTTCTTGTGCAGTTACGAACGCATATGCAATCAAGTTTGCTTGATTTATAAGGCATTCCGGTTCTCATGCCTGCCTCTTCTACCTCCCCTTCGCAATTGTGTATGGTTCATTGACAGCAAGTTCTTCAAGGTCTACATCTTCTGACTCATCTTTAACCTGAGTCTTTTGATCCTTTTCCTTGGCAAGCTCCACCGGATGCTCCACCTGCTTGTTGTTCTTGTTTCCTGAAAACTCCATGAAAACTTTACGAGGATCAAGTATAGAGGATTCATCGAAGGTGACATCTCTACTAACTATAAATTTGAGTAAAGACAAACACCAAACTTTGTACCCTTTTACTCTATCCACATACCCTACGAATATGGCCTTCTTAGACCTTGGTTCAAGATTTCCTTCATTAACGTGATAATAAGCTGGACACCCAAATACTCATAAGTATGAATAATTAGAGGGTTCACCTGATCATACCTCATTCAGAGTCTTAAAGTCAATTGCTGATGCTGGAGATCGATTGACAATACGAGCAACAGTGTGAACTTCTTCAGCCCAAAATACTTTGGACATTTTGGCTTGTATGAGTATAGAACGAGCCTTTTCAAGAAGACTTCTGTTCATTCTCTTGGCAACACCATTCTTCTGTGGGGTATGCCTGACCGTCCTATTTCTTGAGGTCCCATGAACCTTGCATAATTCGTTAAACTCTTCATTGCAAAACTCCAAGCCATTATTTGTGCGAAGATACTTGATTTTTCGCTAGATTTGATTTTCAAACAAACTTTTCCACTCTTTAAATGTTTTAAAAACTTCACTTCTTGCCTTAAAAAGATGCACCCAAACCTTTCGTGAGAAATCATCAATAAAAGTGAGAACATACCTCTTTCCACCCTTTGATAGAAGTTTAGAGGGACCCCATAAATTTGAATGGATGTAGTCTAGCACTCCTCTCATCTTGTGTTTGCCAGTGCTGAAGCTGACCTTCTTTTGCTTCCCTAGTACGCAGTGCTCATAGAAGTCAAGTGTGCTGATCTTCTCACCTTCCAAAAGGTTATGATTGCTCAACATCTCCAGTCCACGTGCGCTCATATGACCAGTCTCATGTGCCATAGTCTTGCCTTGTCATCATTAGATAACTGCACCGTAGATGCATTTGCAGAGCCAAAAATAGTGCTTCCGGCCAATATGTAAAGGTAGTTCTCCAGCTTGCCTTTCAGCATGACTAAAGAACCTTTAGTCACCTTCATAGTTCTTACTTCACTCATGCACCTGTAGCCTTGTTAATCCAGAGTACCCAAGGAGATCAAATTCTTCTTCACATCAGGAATATGATGGACTTGTGCAATAGTCCTCATGACTCTATCATGGCATCGAACTTGAACTGAGCCAATGCCAACTATTACATAAGTTGCATTATTGCCCATTACTACAGTTCCTCCACTTTTCTCATAGCTGCTTAACCAGTCTTTTCGGAATGTCATATGTTGAGTACAAGCATAGTCTAATAGCCATTTGTTTCTATAACTACTATTATTGCACGATGTTGTTAGTACATAATCGTTGTCAAAATCATGTACCTGTTCAATTGTAAATGCAATCGCCTTTTCCTTGGACTTTGACATTGGACAATCTCGTTCAAAGTGCCCCTTCTTGCCACAACCCCAACACTCTGTATTCTTCTTGTTCAAATGAGACTTTGATCTGTACTTTGATTTACTCTTTCCCTATTGGCTAGTCCGACCTCTCACAAAGAGCCCATTTGCCTGGTCATCTCAGTCTCCTTCGATGTGCCTCTGCACATTACTAGAGTTAAGTGCCTACCGCACCTGCTCAAGCTTGATAGGCTCCTTGCTATACATCATTGAATTCGTAATGCCATGATATCCTGAAGTCAATGAAAATAGCAAAGCACATGCAAGCGTCTTCTCTTCCTTTTAATTCCTGCAATCTATAAGTCCATGACAAGTTTATTGAACGCATCTAAATGATCTTGTAACAAAGTACCTGACCCCATCTTAAATGTGTAAAGACGTCATTGTAACAACATCCTTGTTGTCCCTGATTGATCTTGGTATAGCCCTTCTAGCTTTTTCCATAACTGTTTGGTCGTCTCTTCGGTACCTGTACTAATTTCACAAAGTACATTAGGTGCAAGGGATAGTTGGATTGCACTCCATGCATCCCCTTCAATCTTCTCCATGTCGAGAGTTGATATATTATTAGGATACTTTCCGTTAATAGCATCGATTGAACCTTCCCTCCACAGTAACACCATCATCTGGATCTTCCAAATATTGAAGTTGGTGCGTCCACTGAATCTATTGATTTCAAACTTCGTGGAACTCATCTATGCTTGTTCTTCCTCCTTGGATCGTTAAGGAATCATGTCGCTCTGATACCAATTGTTAGCGAAAACGTAAAAGAAAGAGCACAAGATTTAACGCTGTTCGGATCAAAATAACCCTACGTCCACCAAAAAACAATTGCCTTTCTATTATTTACAAAGGAAGGGGAGATTTCCCAAACACTTAAGATAATTTCTCTCTTAACTCTCTACTCACTACAATGTATTGTATTGTTTTTTGGGATGGTTTCTACAAATAAATGAGTGCATCTATTTTTAGAGGTAAGGACCTCCTCTTGATGTCATTAGTGACATCAAAATACCTCCTCTTGATGTCATGGGTGACATCGAAGGACAAAGCTTCCTCCTTGTGAGGCCCCGTGAGAAATTTCCACACTAGACACGAACCTCGTAGTGCCTAGTTAGGGTCATGTGATAGAAACTAGGTCATGTACTTGAATATTCCTCCTTAATGATTCCTATTGCCAATGTAATGCTTACCTCTATGCATCATTTGTGTAATAATAGATGTCTTCACAATAATTAAGCATGTCAGCATTGTTAGTTGTAACTTTCGTGTCCCTTAGCATATAACCTCAGAAAGTACTCTACTCACTGCATTAATGGATTCCTGAATAACTCCAGCCTATCTTGAACTCTGATGTTCCTCATTGTATTAAATCTATTGGGTATTGTAAGTTCAGATGAGTCAAAGATGAAGCTTCACAGGGTGATCACATATATATTTGATAGGTAATTTTATGGTCAGTTTATGGTAGCACATCTTAGAGTAATTATTGAAGGTGAAGTTAGTGGATAGTTAGCTTATGCGAAATATCTACTTGTTATCCTTGTTAAGTAAGTTTAGGGGTCAAAATTGCTCTGGTGAATGTGTTCTGACGAAGTCTGTAGATATATGAGGCCATTGAAGGCCGAGAGTGTTTTGAAAATAAAACAATTTCTCTCGATTGCATAGCAATTGGTTTTGATTTTAAAAAGGTACTTTCTAGGTGATATGATTTAAAAATGTGCGGTCCATACCCAGGTATCATCGTGGTAAAGTAGTGTTTGTAATGTTGAGGTTCTTGTCATTGATATATAAATATTGTGGTGCTTTATCGAATTGAGGAAGCCACATGGGAAGTGGAAGATGAAATGAAAAAAAAATATCCCCATCTGTTTGAACAAGTCTAGTAGTAATTGTGCGAACTCTTATCTCTAAAACAAACTATTATTGTGTTCAAATTGGTTCCTTCCTAAATGCTATTGAAATTCCTCATATTGTACAAGTTAGATTATGTTTATGAAATATGTTATGCATTTAGGATATGATTCTGGGGCTCTCTGACAGGTGGATAGGCCTAAATACAAAGGAAACTCTAGCAAAATTTTTCGAAATTTAGGGAGTTAGCTAAATTTGGGGACTGTCAATATGTTTCAGGTTATAAAGTGCAGAAGAATGCACAAGGACTGTAGTAAGTGAACCTTGATTCTAATTCGAGGACGAATGATCTTAAGTGGGGGAGGATGCGAGGCCTCGTGAAAAACTTCTACTCTAGACCCGAACCTCATAGTGCCTAGTTAGGGTCAGGTGATAGAAACTCACAAAAAATTCTTTGCGGCGAGCTTGCTCATCGCGGTTCGGACCCTTTGAGCTGATCTATGCATTTAAAAATCAAGGATCAAGTTTTTCGGAAAAGTGCAAATATGCGATTCAGAATGCAGTCGCATATCAGCTATGCGGACCGCATTTCTACCACAGAGTGAGTCAGGGTGTTAGCTAATTTGAGGTTAAAAATACGGTCCACTATGCGATCGCATGACCTATATGTGGACCGCATAGTCGTCGCATAATTTCCTTAGGATTTTGTGAAGGTCAGTTCCGCATTGAATAATGCAACCGCAGAACGGGTATGCGGACCACATTTCCATCGCATACCCAAGCAGAAGGGCCATGTTTCGGGAGCCTTTTTGCGGTCTAATCTGCGGTCTGCATTTCTAATTTGCAATAACATATGCGATCGTAGATCCGACTCGGGGCTCCAATTTTCTAATTTTTAGCCCGACGCCCCTATCATTATACTCACTGATATAACTCATTTTGAGCATTTTTCTTGACATTTCTAGAGTGAGAGAAAGGGGTCTAAAGGAGAGCAAGTTCTCCCCATCAAATTACTCCTTAGAATCTTGCTAAATCCTTGAAGCTAATCAAGTGAAGGCTCCTAAATTTTCATCCCAAGAGGTAAGGCTCCATCACCTCAGCTCATATTTGTATACTTAGATATATGGGGTCATTAGGGAAGTAATTAATGGGTATATAAATGAATCTCTTGCATGAATACCACACCATAGAGTATTGGAAAGTAGTAAACTAAAAAGATGGCAACTGGGGGTATAGAATGATATAAATTCCTCTCAAAGGGGCCTAAGGTCATAATGCACCTTTAGTGTTTTATATTATGCTCGAACCAAGCTAGAATTTCAACCTCGTCTCTAATTCTCGGATTAATTTGTAATTCTTACATAATAGATCGAAATGATAAGAGTTCCAGAAATTTTTAAAGAGTAAGGGAAGCTATATTGAGGTATGTATGACTAAAACCCCTTTTTATTAGAAATTGAGCTATGTGGGCATTTACAAAAGTGTGGTAAGGTTTGAACTGGCTGAAGTATTGATTTTTATTTCACATTAATTGATTTGCAATTATCTAAACATATATGTGAAGGATGTGCCTCAATGTGATTTAATGCACCATTCTTGAAAATTTAGAAAAGTATGAAGAATACAATTATGTATCGAAATGCTTAGGCTATAGGCAAAAAATTGAAACGGAGAATTATTCATGCTAGCTATGTGGTCATTTACATGTGCTTGCAACTTAAACTACTCTTGTATATGTCTATGATCACAACATGCAAGATGAATATTGAAAATGGAAAACGATATGATAGTGGTGTCCCTAAGTACCAAGGAATTGATATGATATATGTGAAATAAAGAATCGTATGTGATGACTAATGGGAAAGGATCAACGCCTAGCTAAGGCGACCTAGACGATCGGGTCGTGATCAGACACCATGCCGCACACACGGTGGTAATATGCTGATATGGAACTCCGAATAGAGAAAATGAAATAGTGATTGAGATACATGCCTCAAATGAGGCAACCTAGCTGGTCGGGTCGTGATCGGACTCCGCTCTAGATAGCGGTTGTATTGAAAACAGTGATGAACGTATGAAAGGAATGTCCCAAACTAAGTTATGCGAACTGTGTGCATGATTTTATGATTTGCATATTTCATTCACCTATGTGATTTACTTGTCATTGCTTGGTAGTTCTTTAGAATAAAATGGTGTTTAGTTATACATACTAGTACTATTCTATGGTACTAGCATCCCTTTTGCCGGGGGTGCTACATCTTTAAATTGATGTGGGTGCTCCTATAGGAGGCAGTGTTGGTTGCAGCTAGTGCCGTATCATCCTTTCAGCTTACTTAGTGAGCCCCACTTCATTTATGGGATCTGTTTCATCTATTTGTCTTGTGCGTTGTATTTGAGGTATAGTCGGAGCCTTGTTACCGGCATTTCCATATTACATTACTCTTGAGTTATG
Organism: Nicotiana glauca; assembly: GCA_026770625.1. Classification (NCBI taxonomy): domain Eukaryota; kingdom Viridiplantae; phylum Streptophyta; class Magnoliopsida; order Solanales; family Solanaceae; genus Nicotiana; species Nicotiana glauca. The sequence goes on from MU735657.1 coordinate 260,076, forward strand.
TTTAGAGGCTCCGTAGACAGGTTGTGGATAGTGTCGAGTATAGGAAATAAAGCAAAAACATTGATGTTTGGCAAAGAATTATAAGACTTATAATATTTTGATAAGTATGATTTAAATTGCTAATGGAAATGAAATGAAAGTTGTTAATGAAATTCTTACTAAATCTGATTAATGGAGTACATCTCCTATTTAATCATGAGGTTATTTGGGTAGAATGAAACCTAACAGGCTTGCTCAGTCGGGTTTACTCGATTGAGCGCCGGTCGTGCTCCTCAGATTTTGGGCGTGACAAACTTGGTGTCACGCCCCCAAATCCGAGGAGCGCGACCGGCACTCAACCGAGTGAACCCAACTGAGCAAGCTTGGCAGGTTTCATGCATACTACCCAACCCAACTCATAATTAAATAACGGATAGACTCCATTAATCGAATTCTATCAATATATAATTAACGACTTCCATTTCAGTTTCATTAGCAACATCATTTTGCCACTTTAAGGGTATTACAAGTTATATACATCATTGCCATACATCAATATTTCTATTTTTAATTTCCAATACCCGACACTACCCACAGTCTGTCTACAGAGCCTCTAAATATAACTGAAGAATAATACAGAAATGTCGGCAACAAGGCTCTGGCTATACCTTACACAAACACAAAAATAAGACTCCGGGAAGAACAGTGGCATGAGCCACGTAGGGCCCCGAGGGGAAAGGAGCTCACCCATACAGCTGACGGAAAGTAGAGGAGGTGCTACTGCCGGTGGACTGTAGTGCTTGCTATGGATCCACCTACAATCATGACACGAATGTAGCGCCCCTGGCAAAAGGGACATCAGTACATTTGAGTTGTACTGGTATGTATAACTAAACACCATTTTACCAGAAAGAACTATCAAATAGATACAAGCTAATAATATGTGTAAATCAAAGAAGCAATTCATGTAATCTTTCATAAAATTTCCACAACATAGAATAGGGCATTTTTGTCACATGTTCACCACGGTTCTCATTACCACCGCCATCTCGAGCGGAGTCCGGTCACGACCCGACCGGCTAGGTCACCTCATTGGAGGCATTACTCTCAATAAACATTTCATTTCCCTTATCCGGAAATCAATATCAATACATTACCACCATGTGTACGGCATGGTGTCTGATCATGACCCGATCGGCTAGGTGACCTCATTAGAGGCATTACTCCATTCTCATTCGTCAACACTTCAAATATTTATCCCACACATATCATAACAATTCCTGGGGCACTCATGGCCACCATCATCATATCGTTTCTCCTTTTCAATATTCATTTTACAAGTCGTGATCATAGACACATATATCAAAGGTAATTCAAGTTGCAAATCACGGTAGTGAGCACATAGCTAGCATGAACAATTCTTTGTTTCAATGTTGGCTTATAGCCCAAGTGTTTCAACTCATAACTGTTCTTTTGATCATTATCTAATTATCAAGATTGGTAAATTATTCATATTGAGGCACATCCTTCACAAATATATATAGATATATGCAAATCAATTACTATGTAGTATCAATCAATACACTAGCCAATTCAACACTTACCATACTTTCGTAAATGACAACGGAGCTCAATTTCTAATAAAAAGGGGGTTTTAGCCATACATACCTCAATAAATCTTTCCTTACTCTTTTACAAATTTCCGGAACTCTTAGCACTTCGATCTATTGAGTAAAAATTACAAAATAAATCGAGAATTAGAGATGATATTAAGACTCTAGCTTGGTTCAAGCATATTGACAAACCCTAGAGGTGCAATATGATCTTGGGCCCCTTTTTGAGAGCAATTGATATCACTTTGTACCCTTCTTTAATTCACCACCTCCCACCATTCTAAGGTTTAACATGAATGCAAGGAATCCATTGTTATACCCATGAATAACCTCACCAGTGACCCTTTATATCTGAGAATAAAATAAACAAGAGTTGGGGTGATGAAGTATTACCTCTTGAGATGAAGGTCTAGGGGTCTTCACTTGATTTTCTTCAAGGGTTTAGCCATATCTTATGGAATAATTTGATGGGGAGACTTTCCCTCGCTAAAAACCCTCTCTCTCTCTCTAGAATGCTCAGAAGAATGCTCAAAATGAGCTATAACACCAGATATATCGGTATGGAAGTTGGGTTAAAAATTAGAAAATTGGAGCCCCGAGTCAAATATGTGATCGCAGAGTAAACATGCGGTCCGCATAATGGACCGCCAAATGCTCCCCAAAAACTAAACATTCTGACTCAGTCTGCAGTAAGAATGCGGTCCGCATTCATGTTCTGCGTTCGCAAAGGGCACCGCAGAACTGACCCTCGCAAAAATTCAAAGGAAAATATGCGACGACTATGCGGTCCGCATTTCGATTATGCGGCCGCATTCTGGATCACATTTCTTGTATTTTTCTGGAAACTTATTCTTGACTATTTAATGCATTATTCAATCCAAAAAGTCTGCACCGCGGTGAGCCTGTTCGCCGCGGAGTATATTTATGAATTGTTAACACATGATCCTAACTTGGCACCATGGGATGCGGGTTTTCGAGTAGGGATTTCATGGGGCCTTACACTTGGTATCAAAGCCTAAGGTTATAAAGTGTCCTAGGATGTCTCGGAGCCATATCTAGTAGAGTCCTTCTTATCGGTGTGTTGTCGACCACATCTATAAGTTGGAGGCTATTTGGACATTTAGGAATTTCACCCTTCTTTGATACTCCAATCGTGCGACAAAGCTCAAGTTAGGGAGCCGATTTCCTCTTTAAGTCTTATTCTTAAGATTGGTAGCCTTTATACCATAACCCACAAATTTGAAGCATGTAATAAGGGATTGATCCCACATTGAGTCCGAGTTCATTGCCTCAGGACTTTTTAGGAGAATATATTGAGTTGTGGAGGGATTGGTAGAACATATCGCTAGGAGGGGAGTGTCCTTGTCCGTATTGATGTCTTTTCACCATCACATCATGTAGTCTATTAGTATGTTACCTACGTACGTTAGCGATGTGGAGTCGAGGGGTATCTATTAAGCTATTGCCCTATCAACCTAACGTCATTAAGGGAGTCAAATGAAACTTTCTACTCATTGTATATGTACATCCATATTGAAGAGTTCTCATAAATGCGGTCTTAACAAGGTGTTGAATAACAAAACATTGCGTGTATCGACTCTTTGAGCGAGATGCATTATTCGTGAATCCACTCTATTATGAATTCTCTTATTTACATTCTTGTGAAATTAAGTTGTATAATTATGCCCTTGAATTAAGTTATAACTCTAGCAATGATACTTCCCACTTGCTTTTCCTAATTTCTCACCAAGAGACTATATCCGATGAATTTCTTACATAATCTTTTTATTTAAATGGACAAAATCTACTCGTTTGTACCTATACATGCACCTTCTTAAAATTTACCTATGTGGTGTCAAGTTCCGTACAAAGCATCCCAACATTGCGATCATTCTCGAGTCACTCTTTTACTCAGTTGAGTATATGGCTTATATGGTTTGAATTGCTAATATAATCTTTTGCGAACATCATCATGAAATCTTCTCACTGCCTAGTAACATAAGAGCATACCTTAACACCCCACCTGAGTGCATGTCAATCGAAATTGTCACCATGTGCATAAAGTCTCTCTAAAAATTGAGATCCTCACATCTGCATCATAGGAAGATCATGTGTCGCCATAACTTTCGTGCCAACTTGGGACATCTAACAGTAAGTAGCTCATTTTGTCCTAGTATTGTGGTTGCTAGTGGCATGCTCGTATATTGCAGTTGGGAGTTAATATAGGAAAAGCATGTCAAGCTCATAACAGATGTTTACTTTCTCTTTACACCTTCATAACATGTGTTCATTGTGTTGTTTAGTTAGTGAATTCATTGTGCTAGTTTCCTGACACTTGTTCAATAACCATGAGAGAACATATCCTTCTATGAGTCATTGCAACACTTTCTGTCTCATAAGGACCCTTACTAGGCTCTCCGTCAAGACCAAGCACACCTTTGGGAGTTATTATAGCACAACGTATATTTCTCATGTTCTTCTGTGTTTCATTAGCATATGGGTAGTTCTCAAGTCAAAATCCATGAAGAACTCATTATGAACCTCTGCAAACCCTCCATGATTATTCTATACTGTCTCATTAGGTTTTCATATCACTTCAAGTTCATCAAGGGTTGATAGCATGCCGCAGTTACTTAAATTAAATGATCTTTTTCCGATAATGGATTATCTACACTTGTGCTAGTCCAACGATCTGCTTATTAGTCCAACTCTCACCTTTAGGTTTTGGGTTGACAAAGAAGAAATACACCTAGTAACACATTCGTATGTCAAAACCTTTCTCTCAGTCAAGTCTTATAGCATCTCCCAATGTGGCTTGTAATAGCTAGTTGTATAGAAGTGTGTTGTAATGCTTCATTATGAAGTTGAGTTGCTAAACACAATTGGATTTTTGAATTCTAGATCTATACATCATGTGACTTCATACAAAGATCTTCTTGCAAAAAAAAAAAAGTGTAGCTTCTCGTAATCGCTTTATATTACCACCCTTCCTAATGGATACAATGTAAAGGTTACTTCCACAAGGCTCTTTCACTTTCTTTTCATTTGACTTGCGTGGTTTGTTGTTTACCCGTAATCTTAAATGTTAATATTATCTCAATGTGTTGACTAGTCATCCAACTATATGATTCGATTAAATTCACCTCATTTTTTATACTCTACAAGTGCCCTTTTCTAAAAGGACACTGAAAGTGGGTAAATCCTCCTTTACTATGGTCTTCTAATATCTTCAACTTAGTTTAATCTTGTTGATTCCAAATGGTGTTCATTTATGCCGTTTGGATGGTTCCAACTGATCGTGAGCGGATCAGGAGATTTTTAGATGGCCTTAACTACCATCTCCGTGTTCTTATGACTAGAGAAAGTGTATTGGGTGCTACATTCGAGGATGTGGTTGATATAGCTTGAGAGATTGAGGAGGTTCGCCGTCAGGATCGAGAGGAGAGGGAGGCCAAGAGGCCTCGAGGTTCTACCAGTTATAGTGGCGCTCTTTCGAGGGGCCAGTTCCAGCATGGTAGGGGTCGTTCTTTCAGGTCCGCTCAGTCAGCCTATCCCTATTATCGTGGGGCATCATCATATCGTGGTTATGATGATTCTCAGCAGGGTCAACCTTTACTCAACGCCCTTCCAGCACATAGTTCATCTCGTGCCCCGTCTATTCAGTGTTCTTCTAGGTCGAGTGCGTCAGATAGTCACTCCGGTGCGAGGGGTTCCCTTAAATCCCATTCTCCAACACCTGGGAGTTATTTTGAGTATGGAGAGTTTGGACATGCATCGAGGCAGTGTCCTCGTCATGCTTCTAGCTCATCTTAGCAGAGAGGTCAGCCCTCGTCTTCTCCTCCAGTTTCTTCAGCACCCGCCCAGTCAGCTAGGGGTAAGGTTCAGGTAGCCAGGGGTCACCCCAGAGGTAGAGGTCAATCATGCGGTGGTCAGGCTCATTTTTATGCTCTTCCAGGCAGGACATATGCCATTGCTTCAGATACTGTCATTATTGGTATTATTTTATTCTGCCACAGGGATGCCTCATTCTTATTTGATCCCGGTTCCACCTATTCTTATGTGTCCTCATATTTTGCTCATCATTTGGGTACATCCCATGTGTGTCTTGCTTTACCTGTTCATGTATCTACCCTAGTGGGCGATACTATTATTGTAGACCATGTGTACCGGTCATGTTTGGTGACTATTGGGGGTCTGGAGACCCGAGTTGATCTATTATTATTGAGCATGGTGGATTTTGACATTATTTTAGGCATGGACTAGTTATCTCTATGTCATCAAATTCTAGACTGACATTCTAAGACAGTCACTTTGGCTATACCGGGTGTACCAAGGATTGAGTGGTGTGGTGCGACTGATTATGTTCCTAGTATAGTGATTTCACTCTTAAAAGCCCAGCTTATGGTTGGGAAGGGTTGACTTTCATATTTGGCGTTTGTGAGGGATGTTGGAGCCGAGACTCCTAGCATTGATTCTGTTCTAGTTGTGAGGGACTTTCCCGATGTATTTCCTTTAGACTTGCCGGGCATGCCACCAGATAGGGATATTGATGTTGGTATTGACCTGGTGCCGAGCACTCAGCCCATTTCAATTCCGCCATATCTTATGGCACCAGCAGAGTTGAAAGAATTGAAGGATCAGCTTCAGAAACTCCTAGATAAGGGGTTCATTCGGCCTAGCATGTCATCGTGGGGTGCACTGGTTCTGTTTGTGAAGAAGAAGGATGACACCATGAGAATGTGCATTGACTACAGGCAATTGAACAAAGTAACAATGAAGAACAAGTATCCCCTGCCTCGTATTGATGATTTATTTGACCAGCTTCAGGGAGGGAGGGTCTTCTCCAATATTGATCTCCGTTTGGGCTATCACCAGTTGAAGATCAGGGATTCAAATATTATTAAGACTGCTTTTAGGACTAGATATGGGCACTATGAATTTCTTGTTATGTGTTTTGGGCTGACTAATGCCCCAGCAACATTCATGCATTTGATGAACAGTGTATTTCGACCTTATCTGGATATCGTTATTATTTTCATTGATGATATTCTACTGCACTCATGTAATTAGCAGCATCACGCGCAACGTTTGCGAGTTGTATTGCAGAGATTCAGGGAGGAGAAGCTTTATGCAATGTTATCCAAGTGTGAGTTTTGGCTCAGCTCAGTGGCTTTCTTGGGGAACGTAGTGTCCAGCGAGGGTATTCAGGTCGACCCGAAAAAGATAGAGGCGGTTTAGAGTTGGCCCAAATCGTCCTCCACCATAGAGATTTGTAGTTCTCTTAGGTTGCCAGGCTATTATCACCGGTTTGTTTAGGTATTTTCCGCCATTGCATTGCCCTTGACCAAGTTGACTCAGAAGGGTGCTTCATTTGTATGTTCGGACGAGTGCGAGGAGAGATTTCAGAAGCTCAAGACAACTTTGACCACAACTCCGGTATTGGTCTTCCCAACAGCGTTAGCTTCTTATACTGTATATTGTGATGCTTCGAGAGTTGGGATTGGATGTGTATTGATGCAGCAGGGTAGAGTTATTGCTTATGCTTCTCGTCAGTTGAAGCCCCATGAGAAGAACTACCATGTACATGATTTAGAGTTGGGTGCTATAGTTCATGCCTTGAAGATTTGGAGGCACTACTTGTATGGCGTATCGTGTGAGGTTTTCACTGATCATCGCAGTTTTCAGCATTTGTTCAAGCAAAAGGATCTTAATTTGAGGCAGCGTAGATGGTTGGAGTTGCTTAAGGATTATGATATTACCATTCTGTATCACCTAGGGAAGGCCAATGTAGTGGCCGATACTTTGAGCCGAAAGGCAGTGAGTATGGGGAGTTTGGAGTGTATTCCGGTTGTGGAGAGACCCTTTGCAGTTGATGTTCATGCCTAGGCCAATCGATTGGTAAGACTAGATATTTCGTAGCCTAGTCGGGTGTTGTCGTGTGCGGTTTCTCGCTCTTTCTTATATGATCGCATCAGAGAGCGCCAGTATGATGATCTGCATTTGGTTGTCCTTTAAGACAGGGTTCAGCATGATGATGCCAGAGACGTGACCATTGGTGAGGATAGTGTGTTGAGGATGTTTGGCCGGGTTTGTGTGCCCAATGTGGATGGGTTTCGGGAGTTGATACTGGAATAGGCCCATAGCTCGCGATATTCCATTTATTCGAGTGTCGCGAAGATGTACCAGGATTTGAGGCACCACTACTGGTGGAGAAGAATGAAGAAAGACATTGTAGGATTTATGGCTTAGTGTCTCAGCTGTCAGCAGGTGAAATATGAGCATCATAGACCGGGTGGCGTACTTCAGCGGATGATTATTCCCGAGTTGAAGTGGGAGAGGGTCACTATAGATTTTGGGAGTGGTGTTCCTTGGACTTTGAAGAAGTTGGATTCAATTTGGGTGATTGTGGATCAGCTGATCAAGTCCGCGGACTTCATTCCAGTATGCACTACATATTCTTCGGAGCGGCTGGCAGGGATCTTTATCCGGGAGATTGTTCGATTGCATGGTGTTCTAGTGTCTATTATCTCAGATAAAGGTACTCAATTCATTTCTCAGTTCTGGAGGAATTTTTAGCGAGAGTTGGGTACACAGGTGGAGTTGAGCACAACATTTCATCCCCAGACGGACGGGCAATCCGAGCGTACTATTCAGATATTGGAGGACATGTTACATGCCTGTGTTATTGATTTTTGAGTTTCTTGGGATGATTTTTTGCTGCTTGCAGAGTTTGCCTACAACAACAGTTATCATTCGAGCATTTAGATGGCTCCGTATGAGGCGTTGTATGGGAGGCGGTGTAGATCTCCAGTTGGTTGGTTCGAGCCCGACGAAGCTAGGCTATAGGGGGCAGAGGTTGTTCAGGATGCCTTAGAGATGGTGAAGTTGATTCAAGATAGCCTTCGTATAGCACAGTTGCGTCAGAAGAGTTATGCGGACCGGAAGGTTCGAGATGTGTCTTATATGGTTGGTGAGAAGGACATGATGAAGGTTTCGCCCATGAAGGGTGTTATGAGGTTTGGAAAGAAAGGGAAGTTGAGTCCGCGATTTATTGGGCCTTTTGAGGTATTTGGAGGATTGGAAAGGTGGCCTATATGCTTGCCTTGCCACCCAGCTTTTTGGGCGTGCATCCGGTATTTCATGTTTTTATGCTGCGGAAGTATGTTGGGAACCCGTCCCATGTTCTAGATTTCAGTAAAGTTTAGCTGGATGATGATTTGACCTATGATGTGGAGCCAGTGGCTATTTTGGGTCATCAGGTTCAAAAGTTGAGATCAAAGAATATAGCTTCGATGAAAGTGCAGTGGAGAGGTCGGCCCGTGGAGGAGGCTACTTGGGAGACTGAGCGGGAGATGCAGAGCCGATACCCTCACCTGTTTGAGGCTTCAGGTATGTTTCTTGACCCGCTCGAGGAGGAGCATTTCTTTTAGTAGGGGAAGATATGATGACCTGACCCATCGTCTCATGAGTTACCGCTTCGTTTCCCCATTTTCAGCTTCTTTATGCTTCATTATCTGTATCTTATGTGATCGGGTTGGTTTAGAGAGGTTTTGGTAGGAAATGAGACACTTAGTCTCTTTAAGGAAGATTTGATTTGGAAAAGTCAACCGAATGTTGTCTTATTATTTAGATGGCTCGGATGTGATTTCTAGTGATTCAGTTAGCTTCGGGGGATGATTTATGACTTAGGAGTGTGATCGGAAGTGATTTTGGAGGACCGGTGTAGAATTAGGCTTGAATTGGCGAAGTTAGTATTTTAGCGAATTCTGGTTGATAGGTGAGATTTCGATCCAAGGGTCGGAATTGAATTCTAAGAGTTTTTATAGTTTCGTTAGGCGATTGGGATGTGTGTGCAAAATTTCAGGTCATTCGGAGGTGTTTTGGTTGCGTTTTTGAGCAAATGCGTGTTTCAGAAGTTTTAGAAGAACTTAGGCTTGAATCTGATGTAATTTGATGATTTTTATGTTGTTTGATGTGTTTTGATGATTGGAACGAGTTTGGGTTATGTTTTAGGATGGGTTGACACTTTTGGTTGAGGTCCCGGGGGGCCTCGAGGTGATTTCGGATGGTAAAACGGACCAATTCTAGCATTGGAAGTTGCAGATTTTCCAGCTGAAGTGTTGCAAAGATTTGGTCATCGCGATCGCGAGGGGGTGTCGCGATCGCGATCGCGTAGAGGAAGATTGGGAGGCTGGAACCTTGGTCATCGTGTTTGCACTCTGTGGTTCGCGATCGCAAAGGTCTGAGCGCTGGTGCTTCGCATTCGCGGAAGGGTGCTCGAGTTTGCATGGAAGGATTTGAAGTCCCATAATATTTGTTCTTTGCATTCGCGGCACAAGGCTCGCATTCTCGTAGTTATATCAGGTAGAGAATCGTGATCGTGGATGAGGCACCACGTTCGCGAAGGGTAAAATGGGTCAGTCGGATTTTTGTGCATCGCGAACGCGAGAAGGCCCTCGCGTTCGCATAGAAGAAATTGTCACCTGGGCAGAATAGTTTTTAAGTCATTTTGTTCCGCGAGTCTAAGTTAATTTTCACCATTTTTTAGCATCCTTGAGATCTTTTGGATGGGAATTGAAGATGGTTTCGACTAGGGTTGATTGGGGGTGAGTCCTATGATTTAAAAACACGATCTAATTGTAGAATCAACCTAGAAATTCATGAAAATTTAACAAAAAGGGGGAAGAACTAGGGCTTGAGTTTTGATATTTCAAATTGGGTTTTGATGGGTCATTTGAGCTCGAATTTAGGAGTTCTTTATATGTATAGACTCAAGGCGATATAAGGAACCCGTTGATGTGAAAATTTCTTGAGTTTCGAGAAGTGGGCCCGGGGCTCAGATTTTGCTAATTTCAAAACTTTTGCTATTTTTCGATTCTTTTCGACTGGTTTATGTTCCCTTAGACTATTGTGACAGATTCGTTGTGGTTTTGGACAGATATGACGCGCGAGGAGGCCGATTTGAGAGGCAAGGGCATAGCGAACTAGAGAATCGGCAGCCTTGAGGTGAGTAATGATAGTAAATGATATCCTAAGGGTTTGAAACCCCAGATTTGCACAACGTAGTGCTATATTGAGGTGCAACACACGCTTAACGACGAGCGCAGGGTCGTTTACTATTAGGGATTATGACTTAGCCCGTCCCAATTTATGTTTTTACCATGTATTTGACAGATATGTGTTTGTTATCAATATGATTTGGGCTTATTGCCATATTCTGGGCTTCATGCCGACTACTTGAATCCTTCGTGGACTTTTATCACTGTTTCCTCACTAATTTGATATGTTACTTGAATTCGGTCCTATTGATTGATACTCTTTTACAAACTCAGCCACATTTAATTGAATTTTGAGACTTAAATGATATTTCCAATGTTGATTGGGCTGAGCACTACTATTTTACTGATGCCCGAAGGGCTTGTTATGATTTATGGACTGAGTAAGGTCGAGGGCCATATGTGAGGATATGCTTAGTGATATGAGATTCTTTATATGACACGAGGTGGCATGAGTGATAGGAGGCCGAGTGATGTGAGGCCAAGTGCTGAGTGATGATGCCACGAGGCGGCTTGATATAGCGCTTGGGTCGTAAAGGGCCCCTCCCGAGTCTGCATACCCACAGTGAGCGCGGGTACCCATATGATCTGAGAGTGAGCCCGAGGGGCTAATACTATGCTGAGTGACTCATACTGAGCCCGAAGGGCTAATACTGTTCTGAGCAATTGATACTGGGCCCGAGGAGCAGATTTCTACTCACTCTTTACTTGTTGATTTACCTGTTTTTGAAAGGAGATTTCATTTGATTCTTCACGATTTTACTGCTTTAAGTGGTTTATTGCCTGATATAGAATTGTCTTGTGCCTTTATGTGTTTTCATGCTTTCAGCCATTATTTATTGTTATTACTCACTAGTTCGGACTACTTACATTACTCCCTGCACCATGTGTGCAGATTCAGGCATAGCAGAGTCCGCACCAAAGCGCTGATTCCTTCCAGATCAGGCAGCGATTTGGAGTTACAAGGTAGCTGTTTATATCCGCAGCCCCTTGTCTCCCCTATCCTCTATCATTTATGTTTTTTTCATACTATTTTATCAGATTTCACACTTTGTAGATTTATAGAAACACTCTGTAGTAGCTCATGACTTGTGACACCCCGGTTTGGGCTGTGTCGGGATGGTTTCCCTGGTTATTATCGCTGTTTCCGCATTTATGGCTATCTTAAAGATGTTTTGAATTTATTAATGTTAATTAATTTTTTAAAAAGAGTTATTTACATTATTCTGGCTTGCCTTGTCTTCACGAGAGGTGATCACGATTGGGTTCGGGAATTGGGTCATGACAAAAGGAGTTAAGAGATTCGAGAGTAAATGTTAGCAAATTCAAGATATCCTATGGGATTTTAGGTTGGATTGGATTGGTGGCTACAAATGATATGGGTTTACCCTAAAATCCGAGTAACAATTAAAATTATATTGTGATTTTAAGGATTTGTGATTTAATCCAATACCAATTGATAAACAAAGAATCAAATATATAAATTGAAGAATAAGATAAGTTAAACCAGTAAACAAGCCAACTCTCGACCTTGATCTTTGACAGTCTCGAGGTGTGTTAAATAGGAAAAGAAAATTATAAGTCAACTTGGATGAATAGTAAGCAAGAAAGTGATACATGTATATTCTCTAGTTAATGAATCACGTGTTACAAATAAAATGGGCTCCCCGTTATATAACAGGGGAATCCTAAATAAGGTACACTTCTAATTACAATAGGAAATCATATTGGACAGTTTTCTAACCATCAAGGACCAATCTATTCCAAAATTTACGCCTGATCTTTAGGCCGTTGCGAGTATTTCGCTCTTTCTGTTACTAAATCACAATGGTATTATCTCGAAGTGGGCCTTCTTCTGACCTCGACATATGATGTCGACCTCGGCCTCAATATTGGAAAGGAGCCTCGACCCCGAGCTCGGCGTCCTGACTTCTCGACGTAGTATCACTTTTTCCATCGAAGAACAAAATCAGGTAGCCCCAATTTCCACTATATACAATATGTTCATGACAATTTTTGTACAATCCAACTAGAAGAAGTCGAAATAGATGAAAATTTAAATAACGAAGGAGCTTTTATAGTTATTATTGATAGACAAGTACGATAGTAATGTTGAAAAACATTGCTTAACTGAAAGTGTCACTCATGAAACTGATCATGCCTAAATATGCCTTATAAAAAGGACTACGCGGTCATTGCAAATATAATTTGGTCTACAAGTCCGGAGTCGAATCCCACAAAAATCTAAGGTTTAGCTACAGTTGTTGATTATCACTAAGAAGATAAGCTCGAACAATTCCTAATTTATAAATATTAAGATTCTTGTATCTAATTAACTAAATAATTAAAGTAGTATATTAACAACTAAAGATACTGCGGGTTGGAGAAAAGATTAAGGAGGTCTAAAATTATAATTTTCAAAATTGTCGGAATCCTTTCGGCTACATCTTCTATAATTTTGCCTAAGTCTTCTCTACTGATCATGAGCGCTCTGAGTGTTGTAATTATCTCATGAGTAACTACCACAATTTAGTAGACATATTATCTTGAATTACGTTAGCTTGCATTAAGTTCGACTCACTCGGATTGCACCAAGGTTTCGTTATCCCTAATCCCAGCTTCGAACCCTCCGTACTGATCACTCATATACGTTAGGAGTGATGTTGTTCAACAACTACCTAAATATGCACTCTCTCCCAAGTAATACACACTAAATAGGAACAGTCGATTGAAAGCTCTTCAACCAACCACAATAATAATGTAGTAGAACAAATAGAGAAAAAGCTACACCAAAACTTTATTAACATAACAGGAAAATCATCCTCCAATAGCTTACATCAAAGCCTAGATAACAAATTAGATATTTATAATAGTATGGATAACTACAATACTAAAATTCATAACCAATAATGGAAATAGTAAGAACGAAGTGAAAAACTCATAAAAGAATTATCCGCCTTGCTTCTAGTGTGTTCTTGCCTCCTTAGGTTGAATCTCTGGTCTAACGTTGGTCCCCCTATCCAATCTCTTAAAAGTGGTATTCTTAGGTCTATTTATATGTGTAGGAAATGTCCTAAACGTTTAGGACAAGTCCTAGTCAAACCATGAGATAAATAAGTCTTCAAAGCTCGAAATATATCTCGCCCAGGCCTGGTGTCACCAGGTATAACGTCTGGTGGACCTTGCCCCAGGCCTGGCGTTGCCAGGCATAACGCCTGGATAAAGGCCTGGATTTGCCAAATATAAAGCCAGTTGTAGGCCTGACTTCACCATCTCTCTCCTTTTCATAGTTCTCGAGCACGCTTTCAATTTTTAAGTATCTCTTTTGCTCTACTTTCATCTCTAGTTATACCTACACATAAAATTGACTCTATTACGCGCAAATAATGTGTAATTTATGATTAATGCTTATAAAATGCAAGGCGAATAATGTGCTAAACCATGAAATATAGTCACACATCAATACCCCACACTTAAACATTTCTCCTCCTCGAGCATTCAAACTACACTTATAGACACAACCTTTTTTAAGCCATTTCCTTAACTTATTACACCAAGAATATTTAAAATATACTAAGCACATAGGCGTAACATCTTCACCTCAATATTTGACTTGCAAGTACCATGCATTATTCACAACTCACTCACTTACTATAACATAGAGGTCAATGATATTACCTTTCCATCATGAATCATGTGCCGTCACACAACAAAAGAGAGTAGCTCCACACACAATAAAATTTAAGAACAATTAAGAACTCAAGATAGAAAGAAGTCATTCACTCTCAGAAATGACATTCATATGCTACAAAAGATGCACTATAGGCTTGCCCGTAGTGTACTATTATACTTATCGAGTTCATTCAGTCTAGGATCAAGTAGGACTTTAATTAGTTGTATTGTAGGCTACAAGACAGGCAGAATACATTTGGATATAAGAGTGGCTACACTCCCTAAGCACTTTGATACATATACTTTAACATTCAACCCCCACACTTATGTCAAACCATGACTCCACCTTCACATAATATACATCAACTCCCAAATTATTTAAGCACAATTTCATTAAGAGTTACCACTTGTCAATGAATATCTGCACACAATACAACTATTTTTTCTCTTTTCTTTTCTTTTCAGTTCAAGTGGATCTTGCTTTTTCAAATCAATGCACCTTTCTCTTTATTTCATTAGTTCCACTCAAAAGCCGAACCAACTACCCCACACTTCAACTTTTATAAAGTTCATAGCAATTCAAGTGCTCATGAGAGGTGAAAAGGTTAAAATAGATGGTTAATTCAAACAATTGGTAAGGCTTGTAATGTGGTTGCCAAAGAAATAAAATTACAGGCTCAAAGGAGTTAACTACAACACATAACAACTACGCAGGTAAAATATACATATCTGGTTCAACAAAAAAATGCTTATATCACTTAGGACTAAACAAAATTACTATTTCGCTTTACAAACACACGGGGCAAGTTCTAGACATCACATGCAATGCGTAGAATAACACAAAACCTTACACACGTATGGCATATAACTCACTTAAGATTGGACTCATCAAGACACTCTAGTCAAAGAAGTTATGCAAATTTAAGAATCTATGAGATAAGGTACTTATACTAAAGTCAAAAACTGAGCCAAAGTGTTACAACAGAGAACTAACTATTCTCAAGGCATAACAAAGTAAAGAGATATTGCTTCATTTCAAGTCATCTCACACTAGCTCCTACTCCTAAAAAAAAACTAACTACACATTTTTCTAACAAAATCCTTGAAAAGGAACTACGGTAGAAAGAAAAACTAAGGGAAAATTACTACACTACCTACAAAGAAAATCTTTTTTTATATCCCGCAAGAAAAAAAATTAATAATTAATTATACTAACATAACAAAAATTGCATAGAAAGTCACCGAGACAATTTTCTCCCCCACACTTCCAATTGTGTATTGTCCCCAATGCATACCATAACTAATAAGAAGGTAAAAGAAACTCCCCAGTAAGGCAAAGGCTGAAGCAGTAGCAGTTTATGGGATACTCAGACTTCTCCCAGGCCTTGTTCTTCGTGCAAGTACCTCACACTTAGTTCCAACCATCTTGTTTGCTATTGCATCCCTCTAATTCACGCTTTTCTTGGATACTATTCACAATATTGGCTTGTTGAGCACTAAAATCTTCTACTAGTTGACTCACTTGAACTTTCAAGTTGTGAAGAGTTTTCTCTTGCCTTTCTATCTGCAGCTGTATTTACTATTGTGTTCCACAAGGTACTTTAACATTGTGAGCACGTGATTTTTGCCCGATATGAATTACTCCCACAAATTCAGAATAAAATAATTTTTTTTTCATTGTTTGCAATTTTGTGGCATTTTTTATCAATTGTTTGCATTTGTCCGTGCACGTTTATTTTATTTAATTAATGAAAAATACAAAAAAATATGTTCC
This sequence comes from Nicotiana glauca, assembly GCA_026770625.1. Lineage (NCBI taxonomy): Eukaryota > Viridiplantae > Streptophyta > Magnoliopsida > Solanales > Solanaceae > Nicotiana > Nicotiana glauca. The sequence goes on from MU735657.1 coordinate 276,170, forward strand.
ATTTACGTTTAGGATTTAATTTCATATTTTAGGGTTAATTAGCAAATTAGTTGTTTTATAAGAAAGAGGAAAATCACAAAAAATAACTTATTTTGCGCCTTTTAATTTTAGTTTTTGATGTTTGATAGTTGTTCCTGTAATTTAGTTTTAATTAATTGTGATAATTATTATTTAGGTTTAATTAGTATTTTTGATAGGTTAGTTTGGTTTAGGATTTAATTTAGATTTTTAATTTGATTTTGAAAAAAAAGAGGAAAAAGAATCTTGAAGGAAATATGAATTGAAAAGGAAAGGAATTAGAATTAAATCTTTTTGGGATGTTGATTTAAGTCTGCATCAGGTCCAAATCACTCCACTTCCAAATAACCATTCGAAAACAGCCCAAGTCCATCGCATACCCGGTCCAAGTGGTCAGTCCCCCAGACCGATGGAACGACGTAGTATGGGGGCGTTACTACGTCGTTTCAAGTGTACTAATGCTAAAATGATCTCGTCCTTTCATCTCAATGGCTCTAATTACTTTCCTACTTTTACTTAAAATTGTCCAAAAATACTCAGACTAAACCTAGTCCCAAACAATCCCCCTTGTCTCCCTTCCTTCATCTCCCTTATCAGAGAACACAACCATCGGGCGATTTCGCCATTTTCACTAGCGTTACACCTCCAAAATTTAATAAAAACTTCAGCCCACATTCGCTAGCCTCCCCCCATCCTTGTCTCACTATCAATTCCCCAAATGTCCCAGCCCGTTGGCCTTAATTTCGGATCTGAAATCCCAAAAGAATAGAAGAAATCTAAATTTATTTCTTTGGCTGATTTTAATGATCCCTGAAGTTCAATTCGTGCCAAAGTTTATGCCAAGTGTTTGTTTTTTGCAAGAATGTCAAATTCCAGTAGTCTCCTCATTCGTCTAGCCAAGCTCGTCGCCTTCGTCGATTTGTTCCGGCCAAAACTAGCATTATTCCTTCCTTGATTCTTTTCTTCATGCCTTTTTCTTGTTTTCTTTTCTCTGGATCTTGTATTTTTATGTGTTCGATTTAGTTGTAGTTTAACTAAAATCGGTGGTTATAGCTGTTCAATTATGTGATAAGGATTAGTACCTTATTTGATTTTGATTATGCTTGAGTCTGATTTTGTTTGGGATTATTTAGGTTTAATCGTTAATAAAATTAAAGATTTGATGAATCAGTTTCTTGCTCCCTTATTCAGTTGAAAGTTTGGGCTTTAGTACACAAGCCCAGGATTTGGATTTGATGCTTGGTTTAACTTAACCCGGGTTGGTTTTTGAGAGTAAACAACTTAGGGATAAAGGGTAGTTTAGGGTTTTTAGGTAAGGAGTTTCTAAATAACTACCTAGGGAAGATTCTAGGAAGTTGGGGTTGGGGTTAATTTTGAATTTTTTATTTTGAAAATAGGGACACAATAGCAAAAATGAGAATTGAGAGAGGATTAACAAGCAAATTCTGAACCGTGCATTGCTGCCCTAACACCCTTCTATAAAAACATCATTTACTGAAATTCTGAGGGTGATGAGATTTTAAAAAAGAAAAGCGGTTGGAAAAAAAAAACAAAGGGTTTAACAATCAAAAGAAAAACACAAAGAAAATCCAAAAAAAAAAAAATTTATTGTTGCATTGAAGTGTTGTACTCCTTGGTGGTTTTCAAATCTCAAAGTAAATCTTTACTGCATTCTAGTTTTGAAATGGTTCAAGGAAGTGGTATTGGTTGTTGTTGATTTGCTGCTTTGCACTACTGCTGATTCCTCACCTTCTCTTACTTTGATTTCTTTCCCCAGGTACTTCTTATACCCATGAATGTATGACATGTTGAGTTTGAAGCCATGAAATCGATTGGAAGCTCAAGATGCACACTAGTCTCTTGATACTAAATATTATATGTGTTTTCTGAAGAGTTCTATATTGATTTAGCACATCTATAGTCTATCACATTCATTTATGTCATTAAGAATTGCTATGAGTTCATTTACATTTTCATGATGAATGGATTTGCAAGAAAAACACCTTCTGCCCGTGTTTGTTCAGCTGAGCCATGATTAGTACTATATGTATTCATTCATGTGGTTGCTTTGCAAATTTGGCTTAAGTTCGATTTCTTTTCAAACTCTTAACTTGTCATTTTAGTTCTTAAAGAGTTGGAGTGTGTTTGATTGAAAAGGTTGAATACTTTGCTGCTAAATTGAAGGTATATAGCTGTCATCTTAGTTAGTGCAAATCTGTTGATACCTTATGTAATTGAGTATACGTCTTTGGGTTGAAACACAAAGTTTGCTTGGGTAAATATGCCGAGGTTTTGTTATAAGCTTAAATCAGGTGTTATATAGAATCACAAGCCTATCAATTTCTTTGCTGAGTGAGTTTTAGTTTTGTTCTTAAGAATCACATTGAAATCTGCCGGCAAAGGATATCAAATCCAATTTCTATGATTAGAAGTTTAACTACTGTTCTTCTTGACTTGGGCACGAATGTTTATCTTAGATTGCCATATGAGTTGATTCTTGGTTGATCTTGTGTGCTGGCCTTGGCGTATACACAGAATGAATTGCGCCAGATTCCTGGGTGGCCCGAGTAGGCCATGGGAATAAGCTTGAACCATTAAGCCCCAGGCCCAGAAACCTGGTTCAAATAAGTCACTGTCCCCCCCTTTGAGGAGCAAATGTATTGGGCTTTTCGCTGGCCCAAATCCCTTCCAGCGAATGAAGTACTTGGTGTTATCGGACTTGGGCTATTAACTAACAAAAGTAGTCTGAATGTCAATTTAGAATAGACCCACATCTTATACCCTTTTTTGAGTATTGCCTTTAAAATAAAATTGATGTGCGCAACGCCGAATAAAAATTCTAAAATGCATGGCCCTCGCTTTGACTAATATTTTTAATCCTTACAATTCGAGGCGTGCCATTTAGCAAATTTCATGGCCCTCACAAAGTGCAAACACATAGTTGCTTTAGGTGTATATTTTAATAATCTACCTTCCTAAACTCGGGTACACATTTATATGACCCAAATACAAACCTCAACGATTTTAAAATACGTCAAAAAACTACGAGTGCATTTATGTGACGTGGATTGGATACGTATTTTAATAACGTTGTAATTTTCTCTAAAAATTTGGATAAAAGCGGTTAAAACTAAAAAATGCACATAGGTTCATAATTTTTTAATATCAGTTAATTTAGCCGAATATAACAGTTGAGCGACCGTGCTAAAACAACGGAACTCGGAAATGCCTAACACCTTCTCCTGGGTTAACAGAATTCCTTACCCGTATTTTTGGTTCGCAGACTGTTAAACAGAGTCATTCTTTTCCTCAATTCAAAATTTGAACCGGTGACTCGGGATACCATAAATCTCCCAAGTGGTGACTCTAAATCTTTTAATAATAAATCTCGTTTCGATTGTTCTTTAATTGGAAAAACTCCCTTTATTATACCCTTCCGGGAGTGTAAGAAAAAAAGGAGGTGTGACAAACATATCCTTGATCTCCTTCAGGTCATAATCCCTTGGTTCTTTGTTCCTATTAACTTCACAGGAAAAATAAGAATCATCAAAGTAAGGAGTTGGGGGACGATAAGAAATATAAGCACAATCATGAAAGTGACCATCTTGATCATCACACATATTCCACATATAAGATTGAGTTGATGCAAATAACTCGCTCTTGGGAATATTTTGAAAAATTAGCAATGGTTGATTTCCACCGCAATATGCATAAGGAGGATCAAAATTAGAATTACCAACATCAATACTCTCATAATTCCAAGATGCCATATATCTCAGATAAAAAAATTTAAAAAAATTATAATTCTTAAATATAAGAAAACAAAAAAAAAGTTCAAACTTGAAACCTAGCAATATGTACAACTAAAGCTACACTATTAGTTCCCTGGCAATGACAATAAAATTTGATCACGCCCAACTATTCCTTATAAAAAGGACTAAGCGGTCGATGCAAATATAATCTAGTTTACAAGTTCGGAGTCTAATCCACAGAGAACTAAGGCTTAACTATAATTGTTGACTATCACTAAGAAGATAAGCTCGAACAATTCCAAAGTTAGTATTCTTATATCAAATTAACTAAATAACGAAAGTAGTAGATTAATAACTAAAGATACTACGGGTTGGAGAAAAGATTTAGGAGGTCTAGAGTTACGATTTCCCTAATTGTCAAAATCCTTCCAGATGGGTCTTCTATAATTTTGCCTAAGTCTTCTCTACCGATCATGAGTGCTCTGAGTGTTCTAATTCTCTCCTGAGTAACTACCACAATTTACTAGACATATTCTCCCGAATTACGCTACCTGCATTAAGTACGGCTCACTCGGATCGTACCAAGGTTTTGTTATCCCTATCCCACCTTTAAACCCCTGTATTGATCCCTCATATACATTAGGAGTGATGTTGTTCAACAACTACCTAAATATACACTCTCTCCTGAGTAATACACACTGAATAGGCACAGTCCATTGAGAGCTCTTCAATCAACCACAATAATAACGTCTTGAACAAATAGAGAAAAAGCTATAGCAAATCTATATTAATGTAACAAGAAAATCATCCTCCAATAGGTTCCATCAAAATCCTAGATAACAAATTAACTATTCGTAATAGTATGCACAACTACAGTACTAGAATTCTTAACCAATAATTGAAATAGGAAGAAGGAAGTGAAAAACTCGTAAAAGAATTATATGCCTTGCTCCCAATGTGCTATTGCCTCCTTAGGTCTGTCACGACCCAAAATCCTTCTGAAGGAGTCGTGATAGCACCCAATCTCTAAACTAGGTAAGCCTAAAATTAACTGAAATAACTTTGACATTTACTAACTTTAAATTTAACTCTAAATAATCTTAATTTCCTAAAACTGTCGGTACAAGTCACAAGAATTTGTAAGAGAAGTTACACAAAATAAATATAACACTGTTTCAGAACGAGAAGGAATCAACAGAATGTAATTACAAACGAAGGTAAATCTTAGGTGTGATGACCCACCGGTCGTCATAAGAATTAACGCCCCAATCCCCTATTTAACTACCTTCCCCAAGTCTATTTTTGCTAATTTGAATTTGCTGGGATGTTCGATTTTGAGTTTCAGAAAGTTTTGGGGCACTTAGTCCCTAAATGAGAGCTTAAGTGTTGGAAAGTTGCCCGCAGTCAAAACAATATGAAGACGGCCTCAGAATGGAAATTTGATGGTTCTTTTAGCTCCGTTAGTTGATTTCGGGGTTGGGAGCGTGTTCGGAATGTATTTTGGAGGTCCTTAGCTAATTTAGGCTTAAAATGCCGATGTTTCAATTTTTTAAGTTTCCAGTTGATCGGTGAGATTTTGATCCGAGGGTCAGAATGGAATTCCAAAAGTTGTAGTAGCTCTGTCATGTCATTTGGGGCGTGTGTGTAAAATATTAGGTCATTCGGACGTGGTTTGGTTAGGTTTTTGATCGAAAGCGTATTTTGAAGATTTGGAAGTTCATAAGCTTGATTTCTGGTTCGATCCGTCGTTTTGATATTGTTTGATATGATTTGAAACTTCGAGCGAGTTCGTGTTAGGTTACATGACTTGTGTGTGTAATTAGACGGGGTCCCGGGGGCCTCAGTTGTGTTTCGGATGGGCTACAGATCATTTTCCTTCTATTTTGAACTATTGTAGCTACTGCTTCTGATATCTTTCTACGTGATCACGAAGCATCTCCCGCGATCGCGATGCCTTATTTTACCCACCTGGATATTTCCTCTTCGCGTTCGCATAACTCATCCCTCGTTCGCGAATTCCAATTTACTTCCTCTTCGCGTTAGCATAGACTAAATCGCGTTCGCGTACCTCTGTTATGTCCGCTCTTCGCGTTCGTGGACTCTTTCATGCGTTCGTGTAGAGCAACTTCTGGACCTCGATACTTTTCCTTCAACGCGTTCGCATTCATGCTTCTGCGATCACGAAGCACTATTTTTCTCCCCTCCGCGTCCGCGTTCTCATCATCGCGTTCGCGATGTATATTTCTCGGTCTTCTCAAATTTCCTCTATGCGATCGTGATCGTTATTCCGCGATCGCGATGAACAAATCACTGGGCAAACAGAATTAAATCCAAATTCGAGGGTTTCACCATTTTATCACATTTTGACTTCTAGAGCTTGGCTCTTTGCATTTTTTGAAGGGATTTTCACCTGGGCGACTTGGGTAACTGTTTCTCACTCGACATAGACTTATTTTCATGAATCTCCTCTTAATTTCATCCTTTAATTTCGATTTTTGAACAAAAATGGGGTAAAAATTTCATAGACAAAATTATTGAGTTTTGAGTGGGAGTTTTACCTCCGATTGGAGTTTTTTTGTATGGTTAGACTCGTAAGAGTACGAGTGTTCTGAAAATGTAAAATTTTTTCAATTTCGAGATGTTGGCCTGAGGGGTGTTTTGCTCATTTTGCCTAATTTCACGCTTTAGTTTTGAATTTAAATAGCAGAATCAGTTGCTCGAAATGTTATTTACAATGTGTGATTTAATTGAATAGATTTGGGCCATTTGGAGTCGAGTACTTGTGGCAAGAACGTGGCTGCTAGTTGATTTTAGCCGGTTCGAGGTAAGTATCTTGCCTAACCTTGTGTGGGGGACTTCCCCTTAGGATTTGAGTCTTCTTTGTTGGTTGTATTCCTTGAAAGCGAGGTGACGAGTGCATGCTCAGATTTATTTGTGGAGAATTGCCCCTTTTAGGTTCTTAGATCCTTGGAATCACTGAATATGAAGTTGTTATTGATACAATTGAGTTTCCCTATTATTAGTTTCTCCTCTACATGTCTTACTTGGTATTTATTTGCCCTTTTTGTTTATTCATGTTGCCTAATTGATTTTTACTTGTTTAACTGTAGAAATTTACCCTTCTATAGTCACATTATCATTCCTAACTGCTTGTCTTTATCTAGAAAGCATTATTATTATCTCTCGTGTAGTAATTGGTCTTAATTGGAAAGGAGTTAGACATCATATGTTTAGTTGACATCTCCATAATTGTAATTATTCGATTCATGTTAACTTTCTTGTTGTTAAACTGAGTATTCAGGAAATCGTTGTTTCGTATTTCTCCTTTGTTGAGTTGTTCTTATTGCACTTAGTATTTCTTTATTATGTTTATTCCTTGTAATCAGTTATACCATCTTCTTGGTGAACGTAAATACCTGAGTTGATTCTTTTCCTTTGTTCCTATATATATTGTCATTTGTTGTGTCGTACTTGAGATTGTGATACACGGGGTTTCAGCCGTGCGGTTGTTGATACTGTGATGCACGAGGTTTCTGTCGTACGGTTGTTGATATTATGATACACGAGGTTTCTGTCGTGCGGTTATTGATACTATGATGCACGAGGTTTCTGCCATGCGGTTGTTGATACTGTGATGTACGAGGCCTTTGCCATGTTGGTGTTGTTATTGATGTTTGGCACATGTGGCTTAATAAGGCGGGATATGTTATATGCTTATATGTGGGTTGCACATGTGGCGGAATAAGGTGGGAACATTGTGATGCACGTGTGGTGAAATAAGGCCGTGCCTATTATATTATTATTTGCATGCGTGGTGTAATAAGGTAGGCTATGTCAGGGGTTGATTGTAACAGATTGTGACGGCCTGTGGCTGTATTCCTATTTTGTTTACTATTGTGATTGTGGTTTGCTTACCTGTATGAGCTTTATCGCTCGAAAGTTGTGTGGACACATCGTGCGTGCGGTCCGTTCCCTATTGATGTTTACTAGTAGGTAGGATTCTTGTTAAAACACTTGCAGAGGCATACACGTAGTTGAACACTCCCATTAAAGGTAAATTGCTCCTGTTTTGCTAAGGATGGAGGTACGCCCTCGTTTATCCATTATACATGTGAGAGTGGCCCTAGTTAGCCAGTTAGTTGTCAGCATGACCGTGAGACCGATGGGGCACAGGTTGCCAAGTGCTAGATTCCAAATGCTGGATTCTTGAGTTGTTGTTTTGTCTGAGATTTGGTTACACTATGAAAAGAGTTGAATATAACCTTATGTGGACATCATCGTAGTGTATGAGTTATTGACTTGTTTTCCCCTTGCTGTGTTGTGATCCTAGGATTTGGTTGGCGATTTTGCCGTCATTTCGTATCATCATTTATTATATTCTCGTTGTTACTTGTTGTCCTTCGTCCTTATTATGAATTGTAGCATTTTTAGTCATTCAAGCATACTTTTACACATTTATATATCGGTTCCATTATTCCTATGATTATACTGTTTATTTGACCAGTAGGTGCCTTGACTGTTCCTCATCACTACTCTACCGAGGTTAGTTTTGATACTTACTGGGCACCGCCGTGGTGTGCTCATGCTACTCTTCTGCACATTTTTTGTTGTGCAGATACAGGTACCCCCACTCAGTTCTGTCAGCCTTGGAAGGAGGCCTATCGGTAGAGACTTTGAGGTATATCTGCTACGTCCGCAGACCACGGAATCCCTTTCCAGCTTTTTGTAATAAGTATAGCTCTTTTAGTATTTCTCTTTTTTATAGATATTCTTGAGTCAGATCCTCTTATGTACCCCTTAGCTTATGATTTGTGAGAAATCGAGTTTTGGAAACTTTGGTTAGCTTCGAGAGTTGTTACTGTATGTGCCGAGCGGCACCTTAAATATAGGTTTAATTTACCAAATCAGATTTAATTATTCTTCCGCAATTTATAGCTTATCTTCTGCATTGTTAGGCTTACCTAGTCGAAGGAACTAGGTGCCATCACGACATGTTCACGTAGGGCGAACTGGGGTCGTGACAAGTTGGTATCAGAGCTCTAGGTTCATAGAAGTCACAGATCACAAGCCGGTTTATTAGAGTCTCGTGGATTGGTACAGAGACATCCGTACTTATCTGTGAGAGGCTATGTAACTGTTAGGAAAATTCCACTTCATTTGGTTTCCCTGTCGTGCGAGATTTTGACATCCATAATCCTAAACCTTTGTCTTCTACTCTCTCACAGAGGATGAGGACACATACTACTTGAGGTGATCAGACACCCGCGCCCCCTACTGCAGCCGCCGGAGGTTAGGGTTGAGGCCGGGGTAGAGTTCGAGGACGTGCATGTGGTGCCGCGAGAGCACCTGCACGAGCTGCAGCCGCCGGATGTGGGCGCCGTGGCCGAGGCCGGGGTCGGGGCCGGGGCCGGGGCCG
>MU735657.1:305903-326493 GCA_026770625.1 Nicotiana glauca
CGGAGCCTTGTTACCGGCAAGTATTGTATTATCCCTGTCATATCTTAGAGGCTCCGTAGACAGAAAACGTGGGATTATGGACTTATGTAGATATATGTCGGGCCTTGTAAGTTGTAAATTTGTTAAGTAATTAAGCATGTTGGGAATGTTTAAAAAAGTGTGATTTCAATTATGAACTGCTTAATACTTTAGTTAATAAGTAATGAAAAATACAAGGGTAACACGTGGGTTAGGAAAGACACCCAGGTCCGCTTGATTGGGGCTACCCGGTCAAGCGCCGGTCATGTCCCTCGAATTTGGGGCGTGACATAGAGGGCGCCCAAGAAGGGGAGTCCAGCTTGTTGATGTGTTTCATGTAGTAGGCTTGAGGCCGGTGCACCAGTTGAATGTCATTCAGGTACGGATTTGGTTTGTTATAGAGGGGCACTTTCTGTAGTTCGTCACAGTTCTACTTATCAGGGTGAGTTCCCTTATTTGTTGTTCCATTAATGTCTGTGTTTCATGCTTTGTACTATGTTTACGTGATTATTCTATTGGGAGGTTCTATGAGTGATAGTCGTATCTATCATCCATTTCTAGCTATTGCCGAGAGTTATGAGACTAGTAGTAAATTCCTGTTGTCCTTTCGGCAGGTTTGATGTGATTTCTAAGTATTCTTGGTTACGAGCTATGATTTCTATGCTTCACTGGTATGGGAGCCAGTCTGTGTTGTGAATTGTAGACGAAATTAATCTAGTGTGAGTCTCTAGATGGGTTGATATGTGCCCTACTTGAGATTCAGTGTTGAGGGCAGGACCCTTGTGATTTTAGGTGATTTGATATGTTGAGACCGGGCTATGTACTGCGGTGAGAGTTATATCAGTATAAGATCCTTGTGTGTCTTTTATATGCTTTCATTCTTTCTTGTTAGATGTTTTTATGTTGATTTGTGTTTTAAAAGAATTTGTGCTAGTTTGATTTGTTTGCTATGCTTCTGGAGTTTTAGTTGTGGGGAGTGTACCCGTTGGTATTAGCTGAGATTTGTTTGTCCGGGTGTTTTGTTATGTGGTTTTCGTGGTTATTGTATCATCGCCAGTGTTGGGGAGGTTTGAGAGGAGTTCCTATTGAATATGAGGCTTATGGTCCGTATAGATTTTGATCTCATACAAGTATTGTTATCAGAAATGTTATTGTGGGCCTATGTGTGATGTGTCATGTTGTGTGGTTGTACCCTGTGTGTGTTGGCCTGTATTGAAATAGCTGGTTGAGACTAATACTGGATATAGATGTAAGATCGGGTCTTTTGGAAACGAATGGAAGGTGAGAATTTTGGCTTGAAGGCTTATTGGTATTGCTAGAAAGGCTAAATTTTTGTTGAGATGGTGTTATCATCCTTAAGTGGATTGGGGTGACGTGGGATCACCCACGGTTGTATGTTGGAAGTGCGCACTCAGTGACTTGACGACGAACCAAATGTTTAAGTGTAGGAGGATGTGACAACCCGGTCGGTCGTCTTAAGAATTAACGCTCCAATCCCCTATTTAACTGCCTTCCCCAAGTCTATTTATGCTAATTTGAATTTGACGAGATATTCGATTTTGAGTTTCGAAGAGTTTTAGGGCAGTTAGTCCCTAAATGAGAGCTTAAGTGTTGGAAAGTCGCCCGCAGTCAGAACAGTGTGAAGCCGGCATTGGAATGGAAATCTGATGGATCCGTTAGCTCCGTTAGTTTATTTCGGGGTTGGGAGCGTGTTCGGAATGTGTTTTGGAGGTCCTTAGCTAATTTAGGCTAGAAATGCCGATGTTTGAATTTTTGAAGTTTCCGATTGATTGATGAGATTTTGATCCGAGAGTCGGAATAGAATTCTGGAAGTTGCAGTAGCTATGTCATGTCATTTCGGATGTGTGTGTCAAAATTCAGGTCATTCGGTACGTGGTTTGGTTAGGTTTTTGATCAAAAGAGTATTTTGAAGTTTTGGAAGTTCATAAGATTGATTTTTGGTTCGATCCGTCGTTCCAATGTTGTTTAATGTGATTTGAAACTTCGAGCGAGTCCGTGTTAGGTTATATGACTGGTATGTTTAATAAGACGGGGTCCCGGAGGCCTCGGGTGTGTTTCAGATGGGCTACAGATCATTTTCCTCATATTTTGACCTACTGTAACTGTTGCTTCTGATATCCTTCTACACGATCGCGAAGCATCTCAGCGATGGCGATGCCTTATTTTACCCACCTTGATATTTCCTCTTCGCATTGGCATAACTCCTCCCGTGTTCACGAATCCCAATTTACTTCCTCTTCGCGTTCGTATAGACTACCTCGCGTTCGCGTACCTCTACTATGTCCGCTCTGCTCGTTCGCAGAAGCTTTCACGCGTTCATGTAGAGCAACTTCTGGACCTACTTTTCCTTCAACGCAATCGCATTCATGCTTCCGCGATTGCGGAGCACTATTTTTCTCCCCTCCGCGTTCGCGTTCTCATCGTCGCATTCGCGATGTACATTTCTCGGCCTTCTCAAATTTCCTCTATGCGATCGCGATGAAAATATTGCTGGGCAGACTTAGGTAAGTGTTTCTCACTCGACTTAGACTAATTTCCATGAATCTCCTCTTAATTTTATCCTTTAATTTCGAATTTTGAACAAAAATTGGGTAAAAACTTCATAGACCAAATTATTGAGTTTTGAGTGGGAGTTTGACACTTTGACCTCCGATTGGGAGATTTTTGAATTGTTACACTCGTGAGAGTACGAGAGTTCTGAAAATGAAAAATTTATCCAATTCCGAGACGTTTGCCTGAGGAGCGTTTTGTTCATTTTGCCTAAATTTGCGCTTTAACTTTAAATTGAATAGCAGAATTAGTTGCTTGAAATGTTATTTACAATGTATGATTTAATTGGATAGATTTGGGCTATTTGGAGTCGAGTACTCACGGCAAGAACGTGGTTGCTAGTTGATTTTAGCCGGTTCTAGGTAAGTATCTTGTCTAACCTTGTGTGGGTGACTTCCCCTTAGGATTTGAGTCTTCTTTGTTGATTGTATTCCTTGTACGCGAGGTGACGAGTGCGTACTCGGATTTATTTGTGGAAAATTTCCCCTTTTAGGTTCTTAGATCCCTTGAATCACCGAATATGAAGTTGTTCTTGATACGATTGTATTTCCCTTTTATTAGTTTCACCTCTACATGTCTTACTTGGAATTTATTTGCCCTTTTTGGTTATTCATGTTGCCCTTCTTTATCTGGAAAGCATTGTTATTATTATCTCTCGTGTAATTAATTGGTCTTAATTGGAAAGGAGTTAGGCATCCTATGTTTAGTTAACATCTCCTTAATTGTAATTATTTGATTCATGTTAACTTCCTTGTTGTTGAACCGAGTATTATGGAAATCGTTGTTTTGTATTATTTCTCCCTTGTTGAGTTGTTCTTATTGCGCTTAGTATTTCTCTGTTACGGTTATTCCTTGTGAGTTAGTTGTACCGTCTCTTTGGTGAACATGTCAGACCCAATTCCTAAACCCGGTCGTGATGGCGCCTCTCGTGAAGACAAGGCCAGCCAGAACAATGCAACACCTTCTTTAAAGCATTTAATTAACATTAATAGTTCTAACACATGCGTAATATAGCAAAGAGTGCAGTAATATCAATAATAACAAGGAAAAACCATCACGACACAGCCCAAACCGGGGTGTCACAAGTCATGAGCTACTACATAATTTCTATAAGTCTACAAAATAGAATACCTGATATAGAAATTTAGAATAACTGAAATAGCATAAAATAGGGGAGTTAGGGGGCTGCGGTTGTCAACAACTACCTCGAAGCTCCGATCTCGCTGCCTGATCTTGGAAGGATGTCAGTGCTCAGGTGCAGACTCTGCTAATCCTGAATCTGCACGCATGGTGTAGGGTGAAATGTGAGAACTCCTACCCAGTGAGTAATAATAATAAATAATAACCGAAGATAAGAAATCACATAACTGCACAAAGCAATTCTATATCAGGCAGTAAAAGCAATAAAACAGTAGAGCAGTACAGAATCAACTGAAATCTCCTTTTAAAATGAGGTAAAACGACACGTAAATAGTGAGTAGAAATCTCTCCCTCGGGCCCAGTATCAATCGCTCATAACAGTATCAGCCCCTCGGGCTCAGTATCATATCACATGGGTACCGACGCTCACTATGGGTGTGCAAACTCTGGAGGGGCCCTTTACGGCCCAAGCACTATATCAACATAAGACCTGAAAGCCTTCTCACATCACACTTGAGGACTGAAAGCCTCCTCACATATCACTCAAGGCCTGAAAGCCTCCTCACAATACACTCGAGGCTAAAAAGTCTCCTCATAATACACTCGAGGCCAGAAAGCCTCCTCACAATACACTCGAGGCTTGAAAGCCTCCTCACATCACGCTCAAGGCCTGAAATCCCCACTCGGTCCAGAAACATCATAAGCCCCTCGGGAATCAATAAAATAATAGTTCTCGGCCTAAACAACAATGAAATATCATTAAAGTCTCAAAATTCAATTAAAGCGGCTGACTTTGCAAAACAGTATAATTATTAGGACTGAATTCAAATAATGTGTCAAAATAGTGAGTAAATAGTGATAACAATCCCCAAAGGATTTAAATAATTGGTATTAAGCCAAAACATGGCAATAAGCCCAAATCACGATGGTAAACAAATCGACTTAGTCAAATACGCGGTAAAATATAAAACCAGACGGACCAAGTCACAATCCACAGTAGTAAACAGCCCCGTTCTCGCCATTAAGGGCGTGTTTCACCTCAATATAGCACTATGTTGTGCAAATCCGGGGTTTCAAACCCTCAGGATATCATTTACTATCATTACTCATCTCAAGCCGGCCAGAATCCTAGCTCGCTATGCCCTTGCCTCGCAAATCGACCTTCTCGCGCGTCGAATCTTGTCAAAACCACAACGAATATGTTACAATAGGCTAAGGGAACATAACCCAGTCGAAAAGACTACAAAAAATATCGAAATTCATGAAATTTGCAAAACCTGAGCCCCGGGCCCACTTCTTGAAAAATCAAAAAATTAACATCATCGGATTCCTCATCTCGCCACGAGTCTATACATACCAAAAACTCCGAAATCCGAGCCCAAATGACCTTTCAAATCTCATTTTGAAATACCAAATTTTCAAGCCCTACCTTTACCCCATTTTGACGAATTTCCACAAATTGCTATGTTAATTCTACCATTAAATCATGTATTTAGGTCATTGAACCCACCTCCAATCACACCCAGTCGAAATCACCTTCAATTTCCGTCCAAAACCTCTTAAGGTTGCTCAAAACTGGGGAAAATAAGACTTGGTTCTCGGATGAACTATTTAATAAAACCCTTCTACCAAGACTTATTTTCCTCTATGCGAACGCGAGGTCTCTCTCGCGTTCTCGATGCTCAAAATTCCATCATCCCAAAAATGCCCTTCGCGAACGCAGTCCAGTTTCCGCGTATGCGAAGCTTACTCACATCTCACTATGCGAACGCGTCAATACGGGTGCGAATGCGAAGACTAAAACCCCCTGAACTCAATTCCTTATACGCATTCGCGGCTACAACCATGCGAACGCGATGCACAATTAGCTGACCCTTCGCGAATGCGGACCTACACACGCGAACGCGTAGAGTAATTCATCAGCCTCCAAAGTTCCTTTTTCGCGAACGCGTGACCCTTTACGCGAACGCGAAGGGTAAATTATCTCCAACGAATAGATGGAAAACCTGCAATCCCCAAAGGCCAAAATTAGTCCGATTGACCATCCGAAATTACCCCGAGGCCCCCGGGACCTCAACCAAAAGCACCAACAAATCCTAAAACATCATTCAAACTTGTTCCAATCATAAATACACATCTAACAATGCTAAAATCATCAATTCTCACCGAATTCAAGCCTAAGTTTTCTCAAAAACTTCAGAAATATGCATTTGATAAAAAACGCAACCAAAACACCTCTGAATGACCTGTAATTTTGCACACACATCCAAAATCACACAACGAAGCTACATCGGATAAAAATCTCACCTATTAACCGAAATTTTCCCAAATACTAACTTCGCCAATTCAAGCCTAATTCTACATCGGACCTCCAAAATCAAATACGATCACGCTCCTAAGTTACAAATCATCTCACGAAGCTAACCGAATCACCGAAAATCACATCCGAGCAATCTAACTCATAAGTAAACATCCTGTTGACTTTTCCAAAACAAGCTTTTATTAAAGAGACTAAGTTTCTCATTTCCATCTAAAACCAATCAAATGAAATACATTCACCCAAGACTCCTATAATGAAAAATAACGAAGCAGAAAATGGGGGAAACGACACGGTAACTCACGTGACGACGGGCCGGGTCGTCACATCCTCCCCAATTAAAACAAACGCTCGTCCTCGAGTGGGTCAAGAAACATACATGAAGCCTCAAACAGATGAGGATATCTTCTCCGCATCTCCCACTCGGTCTCCCAAGTAGCCTCCTCCACGGGCCGACCTCTTCACTGCACTTTCACCGAAGCTATATCCTTTGATCTCAACTTTCGAACCTGACGACCCAAAATAGCCACTGGCTCCACATCCTTGGTCAAATCATCATCCAACTGAACAATGCTGAAATCCAATACATGAGACGGGTCCCCAATATACTTCCGGAGCATAGAAACATGAAATACCGGATGCACGCCTAACAAGCTGGGTGGTAAGGCAAGCTCATAAGCCACCTCCCCAATCCTCCTATGTACCTCAAAAGGTCCAATAAACCGCAGACTCTGCTTCACTTTCTTCCCAAACCACATAACACACTTTATTGGCGAAACCTTTAGCAAGACCTTCTCACCAACCATATAAGACACATCCCGAACCTTCCGACCCGCATAACTCTTCTGACGCGACTGTGTTGTATGGAGCCTCTCCTGAATCAACTTCACTTTTTCTAAGGCATCCTGAACCAACTCTGTCCCCAATAGTCTAGCCTCGCCGGGCTCAAACCATCCAATCGGAGATCTACACCGCCTCCTATACAATGCCTCATACGGAGCCATCTGAATGCTCGACTGATAGCTGTTGTTGTCGGAAAACTCTACAAGCGGCAAAAACTCATCCCAAGAACCTCCAAAATAAATAACACAGGCACGCAACATGTCCTCTAATCACTAAATAGTACGCTTGGGGTGCCAGTCCATCTGAGGATGAAATGTTGTGCTCAACTCTACCTGCGTACCCAACTCTCACTGAAATGTCCTCCAGAACTGAGAAGTAAAATGAGTACCTCTATCTGAGATAATAGACACTGGAACACCATGCAATCAAACAATCTCCCGGATAAAGATTCCTACCAGCCGCTCCGAAGAATAGGTAGTACATATCGGAATAAAGTGCGGGGACTTGGTTAGCCGGTCCACAATCACCCAAATCGAATCGAACTTCTTCAAAGTCCGAGGGAGACCACCAACAAAATCCATAGTAATCCTCTCCCACTTCCACTCAGGAATAATTATCCACTGAATTACACCACCCGGCCTCTGATGCTCATATTTTACCTGCTGACAGTTGAGACACCAAGCTACAAACCATATAATATCATTCTTTATCCTCCTCCACCAACAGTGCTACCTCAAATCCTGATACATCTTTGCGACACCTGGATGAATGGAATACCGCGAGCTGTGGGCCTCCTCCAATACCAACTCCCGAAGCCCATCCACATTGGGCACACAAATCTAGCCCTACATCCTCAACACACCATCATCCCTAATGGTAACTTCTCTAGCATTATCATGCTTAACCCTGTCCTTAAGGACAAGCAAATGTGGATCATCATACTGTGCTCTCTGATGCGATCATATAAGGAAGATCGAGAAACCACACAAGCCAGCACCCGACTAGGCTCCGAAATATCTAGTGTCACCAAACGATTGGCCAAATCCTGAACATCAACTGCAAAGGGCCTCTCCCCAACTGGAATATATGCCAAACTCCCCATACTAACCGCTTTTCGGCTTAAAGCATCGGCCACTACATTGGCCTTTCCCGGGTGATACGTAATGGTAATATAATAGTCCTTAAGCAACTCTTGCCACCTCTGCTGCCTCAAATTAAGGTCCTTTTTGCTTGAACAAATGCTGAAGACTACGATGATCGGTGAATACCTCACAATATACACCATACAAGTAGTGCCTCCAAATCTTCAAAGCATGAACCATATCAGCCAACTCCAAATCATGAATAGGGTAGTTCTTCTTGTGGGGCTTCAGCTGACGAGAAGCATAAGCAATAACTCTACCCTTCTGCATCAATACACATTCGATCCTAACTCTCGAAGCATCACAATAAACAGTATAAGAACCTGAGGCTGAGGGCAAAACTAATACTGGATCCGTCGTCAAAGCTGTCTTGAGCTTCTTAAAGCTCTCCTCGCACTCGTCCGACCATACAAATGGATCACCCTTCTTAGTCAACTTGGTCAAGGGTGATGCAATAGAGGAAAATCCCTGAACAAACGGCGATAATAACCTACTAAACCAAGGAAACTATGAATCTCTGTGGCTGAGGTCGGTCTAGGCCAACTCTGAACCGCCGTTACCTTCTTCGGGTCGACCTGCATACCCTTGTTGGACACCACGTGCCCTAAGAAAGCTACTGAGCTGAGCCAAAAATCGCACTTGGAGAACTTTGCATAAAGTTTCTTCTCCCTCAACCTCTACAATAAAACTCGTAAATGTCGTGCGTGCTCCTCCTGGTTACGCGAGTACACCAGAATATCGTCAATAAAAACAATAACGATTGAATCCAGATAAGGCTAAAATACAATGTTCATCAAATGCATGAACGCTGCTGGGGTATTGGTCAGCCTGAAAGACATAACAAGAAACTTATAGTGCTCATATCTAGTCCTGAAAGCAGCCTTCATAATATCTTAATCCCTGATCTTCAACTGGTGATAGCCCGAATGGAGATCATCTTGGAGAACACCCTCTCTCCCTGAAGCTCGTCAAACAAATCATCAATGCAAGGCAGGGGATACTTGTTCTTCACTTTTACTTTGTTCAATTGCCTGTAGTCAATGCATATTCTCATGGTGTCATCGTTCTTCTTCACAAATAGAACCGGTGCATCCCATGGTGACACACTCGGCCAAATGAACCCCTTATCTAGGAGTTCCTACAGTTGATCCTTCAATTCTTTCAACTCCCTTGGTGCCATACGATATGGTAGGATGGAAAAGGCCTGAGTGCCCGGTACCAGGTCAATACCAAAATCAATATCCTTGTCTGGTAGCATGCCCGACAGTTCTATAGGAAACACATCGGGAAACTCCCTCACAACGAGGACATAATCAATGCTAGGAGTCTCAGCTCCAATATCTATCACAAACGCCAAATATGAAAGGCAACCCTTTCTAACCATATGCTGGGCCTTTAAGAATGAAACCACCATGCTGGGAACATAGTCAGTGACACTACGCCACTCGATCCTCGTTACACCCGGTATAGCCAGAGTGTCTATCTTAGCATGACAGTCCAGAATAGCAAGACACAGAGATAAACAGTCCATGCCCAAAATAGCATCAAAATCCACCATGCTCAATAGCAATAGATCAACTCGGGTCTCCAGATCCCCAATAGTCACCAAATATGACTGATACACATGGTTTACAATAATAGTACCACCCATTAGGGTATATACATGAACAGGTAAAGCAAGACACCCTCGGGTCGTACCCAAATGATGAGCAAAATATGAGGACACATAAGAGGTGGAACCGGGATCAAATAAGACTAAGTTATCCCTGTGGCAGACTGAAATAATACCTGTAATGATGACATCTGAAACAATGGCATCTGTCCTGCCTTGAAAAGCATAAAAATGAGCCTGACCACCGCCTGATCTACCTGCACCTTTGGGCGACCCCTGGCAGCCTGACCCTCAACCCTAGCTGGCGAGGTGGGTGCTGAAGAAACTGGACCGGAAGACGAGGGCAGACCCTTTTGCTGAGATAAGATAGTAGCACGACAAGGACACTACCTCCATATATGCCCAAACTCTCCACACTCATAACAACTCACAGGTGCTGGAGAATGGGACTGAAGGGAACCCCTCGCGCCGGAGTGACTAGCTGATGCACTCAGCCTGGAAGAACCCTGAGTAGACGGAGCATGAGATTAAATGTATGCTGGGAGAGCATTGAAAGATGGCTGACTCTTCTGAGAACCCTGATAACTATAACCTAAAGATGCTCCATGATAATAGGAATGGGCAGGCTGAGCGGGCCTAAAAGAACGACCCCTACCCTACTGGAATTGACCCCTCGAAGCAGCGCCACTGTAACTGGCCGAACCTTAAGGCCTCTTAGCCTCCCTCTACTCTCGATCCTGACGGCGAACCGCCTCAATCTTTCGAGCTATATCAACCACCTCCTCGAATATAGAACCCAATACTGTCTCTCTAGTCATAAGAACACGGAGATGGTAGTTAAGGCCATAAAAAATCTTCTGATCCACTCACGATCAGTCAGAACCATCCAAACAGTATAACGAGCCAACTCTGAGAACCTCATCTCATACTGAGACACAGTCATATCTCCCTATCGTTGCCACTCAAACTGCCTGCGCAGCTCCTCTCTGCGGGACTGTGGTACATACTTCTCCAAGAAGAGAGTGGAGAACTTCTGCCAAGTCAAATGTGCTGCACCAGCCAGCCTACGCCTCTCATACACCTCCCACCAAGTGAAGGCAACCCCTGTGAACTGAAAAGCAGTAAAAGCCACACTGGGCTTAAGGATCCCCGCTATGCGGAGCATACGTTGACACGTGTCAAGAAAACCCTGGGCATCCTCGCCCTCAACTCCACTAAATGTCGGAGGCTGGAGTCTACCAAACCTCTCAAAGCGATGCTGCTCGTCCTCGGGCATAACTGGAACCCTAAACTCCTGTACTGGTACAACTTGCTGAGCGGGGGGTGCCTCTGGAGTTTGTAATCCCTACACTACCTGCTCAGGTTTGCGAGCAGCGGGGGTCTAATTGCCTCCCCCGGCCTGTGAAGTAGCTGTTGCTGTTGTGGTGGCTGAAACCACCTGAGCCAGGCCCGTGCAAACTGTCAAAATCTGAGCCAATCTCTCCTAAAGGCTAGGAATCACAATGGGCACAACTGGTGCCTGAACTGGTGTTGCTGGAGCCTGGTCATGAGCTGGGGCAACTAGAGGATCCACAGGTGTTGCCCCTGCTGCTCTTCCTCTTGCACGACCACGACCGCGTCCACGGCCTCTGGTGGCCTCAGTGGGTGGTACTGGTGGTCGACCATCACATCCGGTAGCTCATGTCCTCACCATATATGAGTGAATAGAACAACGTGAAGTTTAGTACTCGGATCAACAAGTTCGCACGATAGAATTTCAAGAATGTGAAGTTTTCCTAAAGGTTCTACAGCCTCCCGAGGATAAGTACAGTAGTCTCCATACCGATCCGCGAGACTCTACTAAACTAGCTCATGACTCGTGAGACCTAGTAACCTAGGCTCTGATACCAACTTGTCACAACCAGATTCCCAAACTCGGTTGTGATGGCACCTCTCGTGAAGACAAGGCCAGCCAGAACAACGTAACACCTCCTTTAAAGAATTTCATTAACATTAATAGTTCTAAGACATGCGTAATATAGCAAAGAGTGCGGTAATAGCAATAATAACGGGTAAAAACCATCCCGACACAATCCAAACCGGGTTGTCACAAATCATGAGCTACTACAGAATTTCTGTAAGTCTAAAAAATAGAATACCTGATATAGAAATCTGGAATAACCGAAATAGCATAAAATATGGGAGCCAAGGGCCTACGAACGTCAACAGCTACCTCGAAGCTCCGATCTCGCTGCCTGATCTTGGAAGGATGTTAGTGCTTAGGTGAGAACTCTACTAATCCTGAATCTGCACGTATGGTGCAGGGAGTAATGTGAGTACTCCTACCCAGTGAGTAGTAATAATAAGTAATAACCGAAGATAAGAAATCACATAATAGCATAAAGAAATTCTATATCAGGTGAAATCTCCTATTAAAATCCAGTAAATCAGGTAAAACGACACGTAAATAGTGAGTAGAAATCTGCCCCTCGGGCCCAGTATCAATCGCTCAGAACAGTATCAGCTCCCCAGGCTTAGCATTAATCACTCATAATAGTATCTGTAAGGCCCCGTGAAATTACTACTCGAAAACCCGGATCCCATGGTGCCAAGTTACGAACAATGCATTAAAAAGTCAACAATAAGTTTCAAGAAAAATGCAAGAAATGCGGTCCAGAATGAGGTCGCATAATCGAAATACGGACTGCATACTTGCCGCATAGTGAGGCAGAATCTTGGTTACAATTGAATTCAGTAGTGCGGTCGAAATGCGATTGCATAATTGAAATGCTGACCGCATAGTCGTCGCATATTTTCCTTTGACTTTTGCGAGGGTCAGTTCTGCAATGCACTTTGCGACAGCAGAACAGGAATGCAGACCGCATTCTTACCGCAGACCGAGTCAAAAAGTTTAGTTTTTTGGGAGCATTCTACGGTCCATTATGCGGACCGCATGTTTACTCTGCGATCGCAAATGCGACCGCATACTTGACTCGGGGCTCAAATTTTCTAATTTTATAACGCGACCCCATGTCGATATATTACACCCTATTATTTCTGATACATTAAGAGAGAGAGAGAAGGGGTCCTAGTGGAAGAAAGGGTTCTTCATCAATATTTCTCCCAAAGATCTTGCTTAAACCTTGAAGATTTGTCAAGAAAGGCACCTTGGTCATCTTCCTAAAAGGTAAGGGTCTATAATTCAAGCTCTTAATTTCTAGATATAACTAGGATAGACCATTAGAAGGGTAATTGATGAGGATAGAAGTGGATATCTTTCATGCATGAGTTCTTAAGAGTATTTTGTTAGGTCTTGAGCTAAGGAAGGGATGAAGGATGGTAGGATCTTTCACAAAATGGTTTTAAAAGCATGATACCCACTTAGTTTTTGATAAATATGCTCAAATGAACTGGAAATATGATCACCTCTCTAATTTGTGGTTTGATTTGTCATGTTCCTAAGATATTGA
Source organism: Nicotiana glauca (assembly GCA_026770625.1). Lineage (NCBI taxonomy): Eukaryota > Viridiplantae > Streptophyta > Magnoliopsida > Solanales > Solanaceae > Nicotiana > Nicotiana glauca. Next base: position 318,996 of record MU735657.1, read on the forward strand.
TGTTGCTAAGAGTCTCGGAGTATAGTAGGACTTAAGGAAAGCCCAATCGAGGTATGTAGGCTAAACTTTTTCTCTCGGAAGTGAATTCCATATTTGTTTGTAAGTTTAAATGTGGTTTACCTACCAAAATTGTATAGTCCAGAGTCGCCTCTTAAAAGAAGTTTAGCATGCTAATTGAGTGAGAAGAATTGCTTTGTTTACTGCTCCTAGTTGCTATTGTGCGTATCAAATGACTTGGTTGATTTTGTCTACTTATTGATGAGATGTAATGACATATGGAAATGAATCGAATAAGGAAGTGCGGAAAAAATATAAATTAAGTCTCACATCTTCTGAACTAACTTCCCAAAGTAGAATGGCCTATAGGTCTTGTACCTGAACTATGCCCACAAGTGGCTGTTTTATATAATGCTTTGCCTTATTGATACGCTCAATGCGTAATATAATTGTTGGTTGGTATATTTCTCTTTGGGAAGAGTCCCTAATGCTTGATAATTCTATCTCTGTTGAATTTGAAAATACACAAATTCCAGAATATTTTGGTGATCTTTGGAAATAAAGGGATGAAAATGTGAATAACCTAATACAGCCATCATGCCAGGAATAAAGAATCTTGTGAATGGCCAAATGAGCCAAGGAAATACTGTTGTTGGTGGTGACTGGAAATACTAATGGGAATATATAAATTGTGAAAGATACTGAGGTAAGCATGGTTGCGTTTATGACATATTTGTATACTTGTATTTATACTGCAATTGTGTGCAATACTAAATTGATTCAAATATGTTTTCGGGAGTATCTCTAGCAACACCGAGGAAGGGTGGGTCATAAGACTCATTCCTGAAACTACATGTGCCGTGTAAGGGTGCATCGAGCTTATTCCCCCTAACTAGGATGATCTTGGCAATATTGACATTTGGTAACGCCAACCCACACGGCATATGTGGGAAGGCAGCTTAGCCGATCGGGCAGTGATCCGACGCCATGCCGCACATATGGTGGTATAGTGCTGGAAATCAATAAATCTAGAAATTTGATACCTGAGAAATTAAAAACTGGAAATTTGTGATTTGTTATATGTCTCTAAAAAGGGATGACTTAGCCGATCGGGTCGTGATCGGACTTCGTGCTATCAAAGACGATGGTAAAACATATATCGGTGCTAGAGATCCCCCAACAAAATAAAAAGTATGTATATTATTTTCATAAAGTAGAGGACTAACATGTTTCAAAATTGGGTGTCGGAATATTGTTGATCTTGACTTACTGTTTGTGGATTCTTTGCTTGTATGGATATTCTAATCTGAAATAGGACTTTTAGCCTTACATACTAGTGCTATTCAACGGCACTAACGTTCTTTTTGCGGGGGGCGCTACAATCGTGTTATGATTGTAGGTGGTTCTACAACAGGTACTCCAGTCCACCGGCGGTAGCACCTCCTATACTTTTATTCAGCTGTGTTGGTGAGCCCCATTCCATCCCGGGGCCATGTTATGTTTTTTTTGTTCTTTTTTCTAAATACATTTTGAGGTATAGCCGGAGCCTTGTTACCGACATTTCTCTATAGCTCTTATCTTGTATTTGGAGGCTCCATAGATTATTGTGGGTGGAGGTTGATGTTGGGAGTCCGGGCTAGAAATGTTCGTACTTGACAAGCGTGTTTTTCATTAAATTTGTAAACTTGTAATATTTTGAAAACTAAATGAAGCAATTACAAAGAATGAAATGAGGGTTGCTAACAATAGATTTCCTTGCATTTTATTAAATGGGATAATATCCCCTCTTTATTTATGAACTAGTTTGGGTAGAATGAAACATAGCAGGCTTGCTCAGTCGGGTTTACTCGATTGAGCGCCGGTCGCGCTCCTCGGGTTTTGGGGCATGACAAACTTGGTATCAGAGCCTAAAGTTTTAAAGTGTCCTAGGATGTCTCGGAGCCGTGTCTAGTAGAGTCCTTCTTATCAGTGTGTTGTCGACCATATCTATAAGTTGGAGGCTATTTGGACATTTAGGAATTTCACCCTTCTTTGAAATTCTGGATAGTGCTATAGAGCTCAAGATAGAGATCTAATTTCCTTGTTATGTTCCATTTCTCAGATGAGTAATCCACGAGTGTGAAGCAGCAAAGAAGGAGTAACCCCACCATTGAATATGAATTTAGGGGAGATTGCGCATGAGATCGTAGGGAGGATGCGTCAAGTTGTGGAAGGATTAGAGGAACTTGTTGCTAAGGGAAGTGTCCTTGTCGCTATTAATATCTCCGCATCACCTGAGAGTGCGGTGAGAGCATCTAAGAAACGAAAGAGGGTTGTTGGTACTAATAAGCCGGAATGCTCAGTTTGCAAGAAGCGTCACTTTGGGAGATGTTGGATGACTCTCGAGATATGTTATGGTTGTGGAAAGAGGGGGCACAAGAAGGATAAATGCCCTAGGTTGGGTACACCTATCGTGGTCTGCCTGGTATGTGGGAAGGAACATTTAACATGTCGTGAGCATGCCCAACAACGTGTTTGGGGTGGTAGATCAAGGAAATTCCAAGGGCCCGCACAACAAACCAACACTGGAATGGGTAATCCCGCATTGGAAGCTTTGAGAAAGGACAAGGGTGAAGTCTATAGTGTATACAAGGATGGCGATTATCAGGTCGGTGGGGTAAGTCAGTTTAGTAGACCTCGCCCCCGTTGTGTGAAATATGGGAAATGTCATCCGGGAGTATGTCGCTATGGTACAAATGTGTGCTACAAGTGTGGTATGTTAGGTCACCTTCAAAGAGACTGCCATTTATCCAGCCAGATCACAGGAAGGGGTGCAGCGCAACTAGCTAGTTCTATGACTACTTGATCTATAGCACCTTCAGGACACGGAGCAGTCGGGGGTGATATTTGGAGCTCGGGAGGAACCAAATAGGTTCTATGCCATGAGGAAACATCTGAAGTCGAAGTCTTTTCTGCGAGTGGCTACGGGTATATTGACGTTTCAATCTCATAGTGTATATGCTCTTATTGATTTCAATTTCGCTATGTCATACGTCAACCCTAGTGTTACTGTGGAATTTGGGATAGAGTCAGGACGATCTTATAGCCCATTCTATGTATCTACCCTTTGAGCGAGATGTATTACTTGTGAATCCTCTTCATTACAATTATCTTACTTGCAACCTCTTGTGGAATTGATTCTTACAATGTTTTCCTGAATTGAGTCAGAATCCGAGGGTAACTAATTCTACTTGCTTTCCTAGACTCTCACTAAGGAACCATATCTTTCGAATTTCTTACAAGTCATTTTACTCAAAAATATAACATGTATTCACTTGTGCTTATGCATAACCCATCATACAATTTTGCCTATGTGATACCAAATTCAGTGTAAAGCAGCCCTATATTGTGATCCTTCTTGAGTCACTCTTTCCTCCCTAGTGTAGAAGACTTCTATGGTTCAAATGACCACTCTGCTCCTCGTTACTATTATCATAAAGTTTATCACTATCTAGTGACAGGAGATCATATCTCAGCTCCTAATATAGATGTGCATATCAGTTTAAGCGGGGCGGTTATCTATATAATCTTCTGAGAAATTTGAGATCTTCGCAAACCCCCCTACAAGAAGGCCTTTTCTTTTCCTATTATAGTATGACTTTCATTCTCACTTAAATTGTTCTACAGTAAGTATCTCATTTTATTCCTAGTATTGAAGTTGCCGTAAAGTGGCCAGGTATCGCAGCCGTAGAATTATGATAACAGGACCATCTAAATCTTCATCTCATAAGAAAAGAGTTTATTCCCTCTCCAGCCGGTACCTGAAAACCCCTCCATACTTTTAATACGTCCTGACAATGTGGACTCAAATGTGAAAGGTTCATATTTGGTGTTTCAGACTTGGCGCGTAGCATATTAATTTGAAACGAAAGTTGTCGTATCTTCATCATTTCTCGTATAGGATAAGCTATCAAGAAGGGTTGAGCGGTTCAGAGTATACTAACCTCACAAGTGCTTAACTTCTATTTCATTATCATGGGCTTATGGCACAGGTCCCTCTTATCAATCAATATTAGGAGTGTAATTCGACATTATACCTTGAAACCCCTATCTCATTCAAGGTGTCAGAGTATTCCCACTCTTGATAATTTGATCTTCCCCACACTCCAGGAGTCGATCGGTGGTACGTACCAGGATATTCCTCCGTGAATAATTTCTATTGCCGGTATGCTATCTAAACTCCATGCCTTATTGTTCCAACAATGATTTCATCGCAACAATTGATTGTGTCACCATAATCTGTAGTATGTTTTATGTTCCTAAAATAAAATACAACCTTATAAGATACCATGTTCAACATATCTACATCGGTGGATTCTTGAAACACTTTTAGTCCAATCTCGAACCTCGTTGTTCCTATTTGTGGTAAATCTATTAAGGATATGGGCTCAAGTATGTCAAGGGGTAGCGTCATCCTGCGGTCAACCGAATTGGGTAGGAACTCTATGGTTGTATTCATTCTAGCCCTCTCAGAATAATGGTTAAAAGTCGCAAAATGTTTAAACTTGGGTGTTCGGCATAAGGATCTAGAGTTATTGAAAGTGCGCAAGCTATTCTCAAGGTTTCTTCTAGGAAATGCCATGCAAATTGTTCCTAAGGGTAAAGTAGATGTAGTGCATTTTAGAATTAAAGAAGCCTTAAAAGAGATGGGTCAAGTTATGAGTATGATGTCCCCGTGTCGTATCGTTGCCCTCCATTATTCTGGTGTTCTATTTATATGTGTCTAAAGAGGTGATTGGGAACCTTCGGTGTATCATTCCGATGGAAATTATTGAAGGTGAAGTTAATAGGTAGTTAGCTTATGCGAGGTATCTAGCCGTCATTCTTGTTATATGAGTTTGGAGGTTGGGATAGTTTCCTTAAGTGTGTTGTGGAAGAGCTTGTAAGTTGATAAGGCCACCTTGAAGTCTGAAAGTATCGTGGAAAGAAAATATTTTTTCTTGATTGTATAACAATTGGTTTTGATTTGAAAGGTACCTTATAGGTGTTGTGATTTTAAAAATGTTCAATCTATATCCAGGTATCATCGTGATAGCATGGTGCTTATAATACTGAGGTTCTTATTATTGATGAATACATTGTGGTAATTTGTCGAGTTGTGGATGTGTTTTTAGGATGGTTTTGGTGGTTCTCTGACAGGTGGATAGGTCTATTTACAAAGGAGACTCTGCCGAAATTTCTAAAAATACAGGAGTTAGTCAAAATTTAGAGACTTGAGGTAAGGTATAAAAGGAAATATGTTATGTTAGGTGCGATACACCCGGTCTTTCATGTGTCAATGTTAAGGAAGGTAGTAGGGGAGTCCTCCTCCTTTGTGCCAGTTGAGACTATTGAGGTAAATGAAGAGCTATCATATGAAGGGGTCCCAGTTGCCATTCTTCATAGGCAAGTTCGAAAACTGAGAAATAAGGAAATTGCATCCGTAAACGTATTATGGCAGAACCAGCAGTCGAGCAAGCTACTTGGGAAGCCGAGGATGAAATGAAGAAGAAGTATCCACACTTGTTTGAATAGTCATGTAATAACTTTTATGCATTTAGCTCCTTCGAAACCGTATTTGTTGGTTGGACTTATATAAAACCGTCCTCTTTTTGGTAATAAGGTTGCCTATATGGCCGTGGTTGATCTTATGAACACATTTGTTCCGTTATGGTATGTTTCTGGGGCTCTATGATAGGTGGGTAAGGCCTAGATACAAAGGAAACTCTGGAATTCGGAAGTCTAGGGAGTCAGCTAAATTTGGGGACTGTCAACCTATTTCAGGTTGTGAAAAGGAGAAGATTGCACTAAGACTAGTAATAAGTGAACCTTAATCCTCATTCGAGGACGAATGATCTTAAGTGGGGGAGGATGTAAGGCCCCGTGAAATTCCTACTCGAAAACCCTGATCCCGTGGTGCCAAGTTAGGAACATGTGTTAGAAATTAATAAATGCAAGAAATGCGGTGCAAAATGCGGTCGCATAATCAAAATGCGGACCGCATACCTGCCGCAGAGTGAGGTAGAATGTTGGTTAAAATTGAAGTCAGTAATGCGGTCGAAATGCGATCGCATAATCGAAATGTGGACCGCATAGTCGTCGCATATTTTCCTTTGACTTTTGCGAGGGTCAGTTCTGCGGTGCACTTTGCGACCGCAAAATAGGAATGCGGACCGCATTATTACCGCAGACCGAGTCAGAATGTTTAGTTTTTGGGGAGCATTCTGCGGTCCATTATGTGGACCGCATGTTTACTCTGCGATCGCAAATGCGACCGCATACTTGACTCGGGGCTCCAATTTTCTAATTGTATAACCCGACCCCATGTCGATATATTACACCCTACCCTTCATTTTAGGCTTATTTCTGATACATTTAGAGAGAGAGAGAAGGGGTCCTAGAGGGAGAAGGGGTTCTTCATCTATATTTCTCCCAAAGATCTTACTTAAACCTTGAAGATTTGTCAAGAAAGGCACCTTGGTCATCTTCCTAAAAGGTAAGGGTCTATAATCCAAGCTCTTAACTTCTAGATATAACTAGGATAGACCATTAGAAGGGTAATTGATGAAGATAGAAGTGGATATCTTTTATGCCTGAGTTCTTAAGAGTATTTTGTTAGGTCTTGAGCTAAGGATGGGATGAGGGATGGTAGGATCTTTCACAAAATGGTTTTAAAAGCATGATACCCACTTAGTGTTTGAAAATATGCTCAAATGAACTAGAAATATGATCACCTCTCTAATTTGTGGTTCAATTTGTCATGTTCCTAAGATATTGACGTTTCTAAGAGCCTCGGAGTATAGTAGAACTTAAGGAAAGCCCAATCGAGGTATGTAGGCCAAACTTTCTCTGTCGGAAGTGAATTCCATATTTGTTTCTAAGTTTAAATGTGGTTTACCTACCAAAATTGTATAATCCTGAGTCGCCTCTTAAAAGCAATTTAGCATGCTAATTGGGTGAGAAGAATTGCTCTGTTTACTACTCCTAGTTGCTATTGTGTGTATTAAATGACTTGGTTGATTTTGTCTACTTGTTGATGAGATGTAGTGACATATGGAAATGAATCGAATAAGGAAGTGCGAAACAAATATAAATTAAGTCTCAAATCTTATGAACTAACTTCCAAAAGTAGAATGGCCTAAACGTCTTGTACCCGAACTATGCCCACAAGTGGTTGTTTTATATAATGCTTTGCCTTATAGATACGCTCAATGCGTAATATAATTGTTGGTTGGTATATTCCTCTTTGGGAAGAGTCCCTTATGCTTGATAATTCTATCTCTGTTGAATTTGAAAATACATAATTTTCGGAATATTTGGTACATTGATATTGGTTGGTGATCTTTGGAAATAAAGGGATGAAAATGTGAATAACCGAATACGGCCATCGTGCAAGGAAAAAAGAATCTTGTGAATGGCCAAATGAGCCAAGGAAATACTGTTGTTGTTGGTGACTGGAAATACTAATGGGAATCTATAAATT